>CM064527.1:0-60710 GCA_032716605.1 Paralithodes platypus
ACTGTCTGTTGTAAAGAGAGAGAGAGAGAGAGAGAGAGAGAGAGAGAGAGAGAGAGAGAGAGTTAGAGTTAGGGATGGGGGTAGTGTGAGATAAAGATATAGACATGGTGATTGGATTCCGTTCTGTTTTAAGACCCCCAAACCCCCCCACCATAGTTGTCAATATCAGGACCAAGGGGGGGAGGGGAGGGGTGATAGAATAGGAAAGAAGGGGGGGGGGGAGGGGGGGTGATAGAATAGGAAAGAAGAGGGGGAGGGAAGGGGGGTGATATAATAGGAAAGAAGAGGGGGAGGGGGGTGATTGAATAGGAAAGAAGAGGGGGAGGGGGGTGATAGAATAGGAAAGAAGAGGGGGGGGGGGTGGAAATTGAATAGGAAAGAAGAGGGGGAGGTAAGGGGGGTGATAGAATAGGAAAGAAGAGAGGGAGGGGGGGGTGATAGAATAGGAAAGAAGAGGGGGGAGGGTGGTGATAATGGAAATAGGAAAGGAGAGGGGGGAGGGGGGGTGATAGAATAGGAAAGAAGAGGAGGAGGGGGGGGTGATAGAATAGGAAAGAAGAGGGAGGAAAGGGGGGTGTTAGAAAAGGAAAGAAGAGGGAGGGGGGGTGATAGAATAGAAAAGAAGAGGGGGAGGGAGGGGGGGTGATAGAATAGGAAAGAAGAGGGGGAGGGGAGGTGATAATGGAAATAGGAAAGAAGAGGGGGAGGGGGGGGGTGATAGAATAGGAAAGAAGAGGGGAGGGGGGTGAATGGAAGGAAAGAAGAGGGGGAGGGGTGATATGGAAATAGGAAAGAAGAAGGGGAGGGGGGGGTGATATATTAGGAGAAGAGGGGGGGAGGGGGGGTGATAGAATAGGAAAGAAGAGGGGGAGGGGGGGTGGGTGATAGAATAGGAAAGAAGAGGGAGGGAAGGGGGTGTGAAAATAGGAAAGAAGAGGAGGGGGGGGGTGATAGAATAGGAAAGAAGAGGGAGGGAAGGGGGTGATAAAATAGGAAAGAAGAGGGGGAGGGGGGTGATATAATAGGAAAGAAGAGGGAGGGAATGGGGGTGATAGAATAGGAAAGAAGAGGGGGACGGGGGGTGATAGAATAGGAAGGGGGGGGGGGGGGTGATAATAGGAAAGAAGAGGGGGATGGGAGGGGTGTAATAGAATAGGAAAGAAGAGGGGGAGGTGGGTGATATTGGAAATAGGAAAGAAGAGGGGGAGGGGGGGGGGGGAAAAGATAGGAAAGAGGGGGGGGAGGGGAGGTGAAAGAATAGGAAAGAAGAGGGAGGGAAGGGGGGTGATAGAAGAGGAAAGAGTGGGGGGAGGGTGATAGAATAGGAAAGAAGAGGGGGAGGGGGGGTGATAGAATAGGAAAGAAGAGGGGGAGGGGGGTGATGAATTGGAAAGAAGAGGGGGAGGGGGTGATAGAATAGGAAAGAAGAGGGAGGGAAGGGGGGGTGATAGAATAGGAAAGAAGAGGGGGAGGGGGGGTGATTAGAATAGGAATAAGAGGGAGGAGGGGGGGGTGATAATAGGAAAGAAGAGGGGCAGGGGGGTGATAGAAGGAAAGAGGAGGGGGGGAGGGGGGTGATAGAATAGGAAAGAAGAGGGGGGAGGTGGGTGATAATGGACATAGGAAAGAAGAGGGGGGGGGGGGGGTAAAAGAATAGGAAAGAGGAGGGGGAGGGAGGGGGGGTGATAGAATAGGAAAGAAGAGGGGGAGTGGAGGTGATAGAGGAAGAAGAGGGAGGGAAGGGGGGGTGATAGAATAGGAAAGAAGTGGGGGGGGGTGATAGAATAGGAAAGAAGAGAGAGGGAGGGGGGTGATAGAATAGGAAGAAGAGGGGGAGGGAGGTGATAATGGAAATAGGAAGAGAGGGGGGGGGGTGATAGATAGGAAAGAAGAGGGAGGGAAGGGGGTGGGTGATGATAGAATAGGAAAGAAGTGGGGGAGGGTGATGAATAGGAAAGAAGAGGGGGAGGGGGGGTGATAGAATAGGAAAGAAGAGGGGGAGGGGAGGTGATAATGGAAATAGGAAAGAAGAGGGGGAGGGGGGGGGTGGGGGTGATAGATAGGAAATAAGAGGGGGAGGGGGGGTGATAGAATAGGAAAGAAGAGGGAGGGAAGGGGGGTGATAGAATAGGAAAGAAGTGGGGGAGGTTGATAGAATAGGAAGAAGAGGGGGGGGTGATAGCGTAGGAAAGAAGAGGGGGAGGGGAGGTGGTAATGGAAATAGGAAAGAAGAGGGGGGGGGGGGGTGAGAATAGGAAAGAAGAGGGGGAGGGGTGGTGATAGAATAGGAAAGAGAGAGGAGGAGGGGGGGGTGATAGAATAGGAAAGAAGATGGGGAGGGGGATAGTAGTAGGAAAGAAGAGGGGGAGGGGGGTGATAGAATAGGAAGAAGAGGGGGAGGGGGTGATAATGGAAATAGGAAAGAAGGGGGGAGGGGGGGTGATAATGGAATAGGAAAGAAAAGGGGGAGGGCGGGGATTGATAGAATAGGAAAGAAGAGGGGGAGGTGATAGAATAGGAAAGAAGAGGGGGAGGGGGTGATAGAATAGGAAAGAAGAGGAGGGAGGGGGGTGATAATGGAAATAGGAAAGAAGAAGGGGAGGGGGGGTGATAGAATAAGAAAGAAGAGGGGGAGGGGGTGATAATGGAAATAGGAAAGAAGAAGGGGAGGCGGGGTGATAGAATAGGAAAGAAGAGGAGGGAGGGGGGTGATAATGGAAATAGGAAAGAAGAGGGGGAGGAGGGGTGATAATGGAAATAGGAAAGAAGAGGGGGAAAAAGGGGAAAGGGGGAAAAGAAGAAAGTATGAATGACAATGGTAGAAAGGGGAAGGAGGCAAGAAAGAAGGAAAGAGAAAGAAGAGGGCAGAAAGGGAATGGATCAAATAGAGAAAATATGACAGAAGATGGTAGAAGGGAAATGGATAAAATGAAGAAAGTATAAAGAAGAGGGTAGAATAAGAATGGGTAAAATGAAGCAAGTGTGAAAGAAGGGGGGAAGAAAAGAAGGGAACAAAGGGCAGAAGAGGAATGGACAGCAAGCAAACAGGAGTTCTAGAAGCATTATTGGGTATTTTTGTCTCTATCTATCTATCTCTCCCCCTCTATCTATCTATCTCTCCCCCTCTATCTATCTATCTCTCCCCCTCTATCTATCTATCTCTCCCCCTCTATCTATCTATCTATCTATCCCCCTCTATCTATCTATCTCTCCCCCTCTATCTATCTATCTCTCCCCCTCTATCTATCTATCTCTCCCCCTCTCTCTATCTATCTCTCCCCCTCTATCTATCTATCTCTCCCCTTCTATCTATCCCCCTCTATCTATCTCTCCCCCTCTATCTATCTATCTCTCCCCCTCTCTCTATCTATCTCTCCCCCTCTATGTATCTATCTCTCCCCCTCTATCTATCTATCTCTCTCTCTCTCTCTCTCTCTCTCTCTCTCTCTCTCTCTCTCTCTCTCTCTCTCTCTCTCTCTCTCTCTCTCTCTCTCTCTCTCATATCCCCAAAAGGTTAAAGGCTGCAAAAATAGTTAGTGAGGAATTACGAGGATTTAAACCAGAATTGGGGAGGTAAAGAATGAGGGTGAAAAGAGCAGGGAGCGAAAAAAGTGGACAATGGAGAGAGAGAGAGAGAGAGAGAGAGAATGAGAGAGTGTGTGTGTGAGTGAGAGTGAATTAGTCTTAGGTGAGAGAAGGAGTAAAATAATTGAGTGTGTGCGTGTGTGTGTTCATAATTGGTCATAATTGTAGTTTGACACGAATTGAGTTTTTGGCTCGTATTGTCCCGCTTCCTAGACATTACCATCAATGAAAATTACCTATATCCTTGCTCAAGGGAGATGGTAACCGCCGGCTATGTGTCAGACAACCTTCATCAACCTGAGCGAGATTTGAACCCCGGTCTGCTGGGTTGCAGGCAGGGACAGTACCACTAATAGTTGAGTAAGGGAAAAACAAAAACAAAATATAAGTAGAGGACGAAAACCATATAGACAAATTATAATATAATAGATAAACATATAAATAATGTATTAATATCGTTTCATCGCTCTCTCCGCTCTCAGCGTAAATATATACAGTATATACAGTAGCCTATATATATATATATATACTGTATATATATACCACGAGAGCGTTGAGTCAATATTTATGCATATAGGAGAAGTAATCATTCATGTTTTCAATATTGAGATTCTGAATATCAGAGAGCGATGCATATATTATTTACTGGCAAGATTAGCCTCTCTCTCTCTCTCTCTGTCATTTCGCGCGTTTTGCACATATGTTCTTAGTATTTCAATAATGCCTATTACTAATACGTCTTTACCTGTTATTGAGCCCGCCAGAGAGAGAGAGAGAGAGAGAGCGAGAGAGAGAGAGAGGGGAGGGGGCGGGGGGGAGTTACAAAGGAGATCTACTGAAAGCCTATCATCAGTTTTATGAGAAAGAAAGCTTGAAGGAAATGAGAGAGAGAGAGAGAGAGAGAGAGAGAGAGTACAAAGTACAAAGGAAATCAAGCAACAACAGATATAGTGACCCTTCTAGGTTGCTTGTCCTCCAAAACACTGAGGATCAAGTGTCCAAACAGTGGGTTAGAGTGGGTAAGGGAACATTGGAAAGGGAATTACTGCCCTGGAACTAATGTCCGTGGCAGGATTAGGAAGTTAGTAGGGGACAGATGGGTTAGTAACTGAGGGGGGAATAAAATAAAGTTATTCATTTACAAACGCAGTCAGTCGCGGGTTTGATGCGAGATATTTGTCTATGCGGAGTTTAAATGAATCAACGGTGTGATGCAGTCCTATAACGTTTCGGGGAAGCCCATTCCACAAGTTGACAACTCGATTGAAGAAGAAATTCTTAGATTCGTGTGAGTTAAAAGATTTACCAATAATTTTGCAACCGTTTCCCCGCCTGTAATTAGATTGGTCGATAGTGAAGTACTTACTACGGTTCATATTGTCGATGCCTTTGATGATTTTGAACACTTGAATTAAGTCACCTCTTAATCTGCGCTGGGTTAAAGGAAATAGATTTAATTCTCTAAGATGCTCTTCGTATGGTTTGTTCTTTAGGCTAGGTATAATTTTGGTAACTCTACGCTGAACTCGTTCTAGCTTGTTTATATCTTTTTGGTAATAAGGGCACCAGGATTGAACGCAGTATTCCAGAAGAGGGCGGACTAAGGAATTGTAAAGGGTTAGGATAACTTCTTTGGATTTATGCTCAAATGACCTGCCTATAAAGCCAATTATTTTGTTTGCCTTCTTAACAACTTCTGAACATTGTTGACTCGGTTTTAGGTTACTCGATATTGTTACTCCCAGATCGGTTTCTCTGTTTACATCCTTAAGCTGAGTGCCATTCATCGAATAGTTTGCTTTCTCATTTAGGTATCCGATATGTAGTACTTTACATTTATCCGCATTGAAACTCATTTGCCAAATTTGGGCCCAACATGACAATTTATCTAGATTGTGTTGCACATCGTCAACTTGTTCTTTTGAGAGTACGCTATTTGCAATTTTTGTATCGTCAGCAAATTTTGAGATTGTACAGGTGAGACCCTCATCTATGTCGTTGATGTAAATTAGAAAGATAATTGGTCCTAGTACCGATCCCTGGGGTACCCCGCTACTTACATTGGTCCATTTAGATGCCTTACCGTTTATGACTACTCTTTGCTTTCTGTCGCTAAGCCAATTTTCTATCCATTTCAACACACCGTCTTGTATTCCATGCGCTTTAGTTTTAGCAGTAAACGTTTGTGGGGAACTTTGTCAAAGGCCTTTTGAAAATCAAGGTATATAATATCTACAGCTTTACTCTCATCGTAGAGGTTGAGGATATCGTGGAAGAAGTCTAAGAGGTTTGTTAAACAGGAACGTTTTTTACGAAAGCCGTGTTGAGTATCTTTAAGTATGTTAATTTCCTCTAAGTGATTTACGAGTCTGTCTCGTATGACTGTTTCTAGCATTTTACATACAACTGAGGTTAAGCTAATTGGACGATAGTTACTGGGTAGGGATTTGCTGCCTTTTTTGAATATCGGTGTTACGTTGGCTAGCTTCCACTGATCAGGCATAGTTCCGGACTGCAAGGATTTATTGAATAGTAATGTCAGTGGTTTGGAGAGCTCATCCTTAGCTTCCTTTAGAACTCTAGGCGAGATTGTATCAGGTCCAGGCGTTTCATTTACCTTGAGTTTATCTAAACAATTCAATACTTCTCTCTCTGTAACGGTGATATTGCTTAGAACATCTGAATTATCAATCTGAATCGGCGATGGTGTAGGGATATCACTGAGGTCTTCTGTTGTAAAAACTGATGCAAAGAAGGTATTGAGGGCATTACTCATTTGTACTTCGTCTTTGGTGTATTCTCCGTTTTCATCGAGCAGAGCAGAGAGAGAGAGAGAGAGCAGAGAACGGAAGAAAAAGAGAAAGAACAGCCTAGGAAAATAGAAATAGAAATAATTGGAAATGCAGTAGATAAAGAACTGAAGCAAATATATACAAATCGAAGAGAATCCCAACCAAAATATAATGGGGAGATTTTAGATAAGGAGTTGCTGAAAATCCTGTTTCATTTGTCTGGCATCCCTCACTGTCTCTGTTTGTGTCTCACTTACACAGAGAATATTCCAGCTAGCTCAACCCCCCCGCTAGACAACTAATGTTTTAGTTTTTGTTGTATTTGTTTATAATTATGTGAATTACTTATGTGTGTGTGTGCCTGTGTGTGTGTGTATGTGCGTGTGTGCGCGCGTATGTGTGTGTGTGTGTGCGTGTGTATGTGCGTGTGTGCGCGCGTATGTGTGTGTGTGTATGTGTATGTGTGTGTGTGTGTGTGTGTGTGAAATCAAATGCACTTACTCAGACACTCTCAGAACACATGGCCTAAAATAATATATATACTGTATACTCTCTTGGATTGGCAATAATATATATACTGTATACTCTCTTGGATTGATAATAATATATATACAGTATACTCTCTTGGATTGATAATAATATATATACTGTATACTCTCTTGGATTGATAATAATATATACAGTATACTCTCTTGGATTGATAATAATATATATACTGTATACTCTCTTGGATTGATAATAATATATATACTGTATACTCTCTTGGATTGATAATAATATATATACTGTATACTCTCTTGGATTGTCAATAATATATATACTGTATACTCTCTTGGATTGATAATAATATATATACTGTATACTCTCTTGGATTGGCAATGCACACTATAACTTCCCTTGCTGTGTGTCCTTTCACCAAGATGACAGGTCACTGGTCTACAGTTGTCATGGTCTAAATTTCGAATTCTATATATGCGAAAATCGTTAAGGGGAGATTTCCACTTGAGGGATTGTTTTCTGGATCTCTTTCTCCCTAATTTTTAACCCTATTGCTTATGAGGTTTTAAGACTTTCACACCACTAGTTTGGCGATTTTAAGAACTTTCGCCCCATTTGTCAATTTTAAGACTTTTCGTGCCAATTAGATGTCAATTTTTTCCTGGCGAGCGATAGCGAGCCTGTAATTTAAAGCCGGGAAATTTGTCTACCAAAAAATTTACAAATTTATCTTGAAAGGGGATCTAGGGGGTGTAATTGTAAGCTTGAAGGAAATATAGGGAATAAACTAAAAACCTCCCCTTAAATGGTAACCAGAATATGATGACAATGACGTAATGGGGTGAAGGGGTTGAAGAAAAAAAGGAACAATTGAACATCCTTTTTTACTTCTGCCTCGACATATACTGTACAGTACGTGTAGGGTATTCTGAAAGGTTGGTCTGGATATAGGAGTAACAGCAGTGCCAGAGAGGTTCTAAGACTCAACCAAAATAGTGACAGCAAGGACGAAATAGAAATTAAATGCAGTGATATGTTCGAAGTGTCCTGTAAAACAAAGGGTTATGTCTATACTATTTATGTGTGTTTTTTTTTAATATATTCTTTTATTTATTTAGGCTAATTAACTTATTTATTTATTTATTTTTAATTTTATACCGAATTTTGCCTTCATATGTTTCAGTAGGTAGCTTAGTTTGATTAGGTTAGGTTAGGTTAGGTTAGGTTAGGTTGGGTTTGGTTAGGTTGATTAGGTTAGGTTAGGTTTGGTTAGGTAGCTTAGTTTGATTAGGTTAGGTTAGGTTAGCTTAGTTTGATTGGGTTAGGTTAGGTTAGTTTGATTGGGTTAGGTTAGGTTGATTGGGTTAGGTTAGGTTTGGTTAGGTTGATTAGGTTAGGTTGATTAGGTTAGGTTGATTAGGTTAGGTTGATTATACTCTATTTTTCCCCAGGAGGAAAGTTTAATGGCATATCAGCCAATACCTCGATAATGGCATATCAGCCAATACCTCGATAATAATGGCATATCAGCCAATACCTCGATAATAATGGCATATCAGCCAATACCTCGATAATAATGGCATATCAGCCAATACCTCGATAATAATGGCATATCAGCCAATACCTCGATAATAATGGCATATCTGCCAATACCTCGATAATAATGGCATATCAGCCAATACCTCAATAATAATGGCATATCAGCCAATACCTCGATAATGGAATATCAGCCAATACCTCGATAATAATGGCATATCAGCCAATACCTCGATAATAATGGCATATCAGCCAATACCTCGATAATAATGGCATATCAGCCAATACCTCGATAATAATGGCATATCAGCCAATACCTCGATAATAATGGCATATCAGCCAATACCTCGATAATAATGGCATATCAGCCAATACCTCGATAATAATGGCATATCAGCCAATACCTCGATAATAATGGCATATCAGCCAATACTTCGATAATAATGGCATATCAGCCAATACCTCGATAATAATGGCATATCAGCCAATACTTCGATAATAATGGCATATCAGCCAATACCTCGATAATAATGGTATATCAGCCAATACCTCGATAATAATGGCATATCAGCCAATACCTCGATAATAATGGTATATCAGCCAATACCTCGATAATAATGGCATATCAGCCAATACCTCGATAATAATGGTATATCAGCCAATACCTCGATAATAATGGCATATCAGCCAATACCTCGATAATAATGGTATATCAGCCAATACCTCGATAATAATGGCATATCAGCCAATACCTCGATAATAATGGCATATCAGCCAATACCTCGATAATAATGGTATATCAGCCCAATACCTCGATAATAATGGCATACCAGCCAATACCTCGATAATAATGGCATATCAGCCAATACCTCGATAATAATGGCATATCAGCCAATACCTCGATAATAATGGCATATCAGCCAATACCTCGATAATAATGGCATATCAGCCAATACCTCGATAATAATGGCATATCAGCCAATACCTCGATAATAATGGAATATCAGCCAATACCTCGATAATAATGGCATATCGGCCAATACCTCGATAACAATGGCATATCGGCCAATACCTCGATAATGGCATATCAGCCAATACCTCGATAATGGCATATCAGCCAATACCTCGATAATGGCATATCAGCCAATACCTCGATAATAATTGGAGTAAATCAGAAACTGATTCGTCTGCATCATGTTATTGACAAGTTCTTATAATTAATCTAATTTATTTATTTCACTCCCAAGACCAAACGCCTCCAAATGAAATTAATGCAAGAATGTGACCCTCCCGGGATTCGACCCTGGATTTTAACAGGACATTGAGCTATAAAATATAAGAACAATCCGAGATAGGGACAAGACAATTTTCCACCAGCTGAATAAAAACAAAAACATTAATAATACAAAAAATCTAAAGATATATGATCTATTGAAGATTGTCAATATCTTAAGAAATTATGCTGCTGAAACCACAGACTTTTAAGGGTCGTCTCCTGATGGGCAGCACAGAGTGACAGAGCCGCCGCAGTGCAGCTTCGGCCACCAAGGAGAGAGGATGTATGTGTCTGGCGCTCCTCGGCTCTCGTTTGTTCTCTATCCAGGGCCCGGATACCCCGAACATTTACGATGCCTTATCTCCCTATGATCGTCGTATCCCAAAATGCCGACATCGTATTTTTTTAGCGCCATTGCTATGAATAAGCTGTAATGACTGGTTATTATAATTTAAGCTACTCAATTTAGTTTAGTATGCCTCTCACCTCGCCGTAACGTAACTCGGTACCGGTGACATATTTTGTGACCCCCCCCCCCCAACAACCTCTTATAACTCATGGAGAGCTGGAACGAACGGGCGGTAAATTGTCCCCCCCCCCCCTCCCCTCCCCTAGCCTAATATATCTCATGAAGGGCTGGAACAAACGGGAGGTATGTTGTCCCCCCACCCCTAGAGAGAGAGAGAAAGAGAGAGAGAAGTTTTGAGGACCAATTACACTCTTTCTGCTGCCTCCTAAACTAATCACCACCACAATGTTACAATCTCCTGAATGTAATTGTCTTGCCAACAGTCTGACAATCTATCTAAGCCCTTTGTCTGTCTGTCTGTCTGTTCGTCCGTCCGTCTAATCTCTCTCTCTCTTACTAACCCATCTGTCCTCTACTAACTTCCTAATCCTGCCACGGACATTAGTTCCAGGGCAGTAATTCCCTTTCCAATGTTCCCTTACCCACTCTAAACCACTGTTTGGACACTTGATCCTCACTGTTTTGGAGGACAAGCAACCTAGAAGGGTCACTAGATCTGTTGTTGCTTGATTTCCTTTGTAGCTTTGTACTCTCTCTCTCTATCTCTCACACACACACACATACTCTCTCTCCCTCCCTCCCTCCCTCTCTCACCCTCCTTCCTCCCACTCTCTTTCTGTATCTCCTTTCCATCTCTTTGAACTGCTTTGATAAACTTTTCCCCTCACTTTTTTCCCTAGGCTTCTCTGCCCCGCTGGTTGTGCTTGACTTGCAAAACTTAAGGAATTTTTTTGGGTATTTTTTTTTTCCTGCATTTTAAAGTACAGTTTATGAGTTGACTAGGGAATTGGCCACTTGCGAGTTTCAGGCTATGAGGAAGTTGGAGCCGTAAACATCGATATTAAAGAGAAGTGCAATGTGGGTTTCTGATGGATAATAAGTATGATCAATTTGGTTTTATGTGTTTATAAATGTATTATGACCGTATTTTAGCTGATAATTCTGTTACATATTGATGGCCACAGCTCCAACTATTGATGGCCACAGCTCCAACTATTGATGGCCACGGCTCCAACTTCCTTATAGACCAAAACTCGCAAGTGGTCAATTAACCCCTACTGTACCGGTGACGTCCTTTCCATTATATTCTGGCTACTATTAGATGATTTATTGAGTTTAGTAAGGACCTCTAACCATTGGAAGGCTACACACTATTGCAAATCATCCCTTTAAGGGGAGAATTCCACTTGAGGGATTTTTTTCTTGACCCCTTTGTCCCTCATGGTTAGCCCCATTGCTTTTGATATTATAAGACGTTCGCCCCATTAGTTTGGCGATTTTAAGAACTTTCGCCCCATTTCTGTCAATTTTAAGAGTTCGTGCCATTTAGGTGTCGATTTTTTTCTGGCAAGCGATAGCGAGCCTGTAATTTAAGAGGAACAGGCCTTCGGCCGGGACATTTTTCTACCGAAAAATGTACAAATTTATCTTGAAAGGGGGTCTAGGGGCTGTAATGTTAAGCTTGATGGAGGTCTAGCGAACTAACTAAAAACCTCCCCTTAACGACCACCGATCCTTCCAACGCTGCACAACATCGTCTAGTAGTGGCCAGAATGTTACGGTTAACCCCTTCTGTGCAGGTGACGTATTTTGTATTATATTCTGGTAACTATCAGACGATTTTATTCAGTTTGGGAAGGACGTCTACCCATGAAAAAGGCTACACACACTATCTCACTTAAGGGAGGTGACCTGCTTTTTGTTCTCTCCTGTTCTCTCTTTCTCTGGCTTGTATCCATTTGGCCCCATTCAGCCTACTGTTTTAAGACGTTTATCCCCATCCAGGTGTAACATTTTTACTGGTGAGCGGTAGCGAGCCAGCATATTTTTTAGTTTTGTTTGACAGCAGGCTAAATTTGTACATTTTTCGATAGAAAAATTTCTCCGAAGCCGGATTTCTTCATATAATGCTGACTCGCTATCGCTCGCCAGGAAGAAATCGACACCTAGATGGGGATAAACGTCTTAAAATAGTTGGCTGAATGGGGCCGAATGGTTACAAACCAGAGAAAGAGAGAAAGGAAGAACATTTAAAAAAGCAGGTCACCCCCCTTAAGACCACAGATCCTTCTCAAGCTGCACAAAATCGTCTAAATAGAGCTAGAATAAAATGACAGACGCTGCGGTACAGAGTCACGGGTTAAGGGGAGATTTCCACTTGAGGGATTTTTTTCTGGACCCCTTTCTCTCTCATGTTTAGCCCCATTGCTTTTTAGATTTTATGACGCTCGCCCACTTTTAGTTTGGCGATTTTAAGAACTTTCGCCCCATTTCTGTCAATTGTAAGAACTTTCGTGCCATTTAGGTGTCGATTTTTTCCTGGCGAGCGATAGCGAGCCTGTAATTTGAGAGGAACCGGCCTTCGGCCGGGAAATTTTTCTACCGAAAAATGTACAAATTTATCTTAAAAGGGGGTCTAGGGGGTGTAATTTTAAGCTTGATGGAGTTCTAGGGAAGAAACTAAATACCTCCCCTTAATTGTTGCTTGTGTCTGCTATTTACAGTTTTGATGATGCTCGTAAACAAATGTTGATATTAAATACGGTATAGGCTATACCAGATAGTCACAGTAGCTATAGTCCATTAATGTTGACATTAAATACGGTATAGGCTATACCAGATAGTCACAGTAGCTATAGTAAACAAATGTTGATATTAAATACGGTATAGGCTATACCAGATAGTCACAGTAGCTATAGTAAACAAATGTTGATATTAAATACGGTATAGGCTATACCAGATAGTCACAGTAGCTATAGTCCATTAATGTTGATATTAAATACGGTATAGGCTATACCAGATAGTCACAGTAGGTATAGTCCATTAATGTTGATATTAAATACGGTATAGGCTATACCAGATAGACACAGTAGGTATAGTCCATTAATGTTGATATTAAATATGGTATAGGCTATACCAGATAGTCACAGTAGCTATAGTCCATTAATGTTGATATTAAATACGGTATAGGCTATACCAGATAGTCACAGTAGGTATAGTCCATTAATGTTGATATTAAATACGGTATAGGCTATACCAGATAGTCACAGTAGCTATAGTAAACAAATGTTGATATTAAATACGGTATAGGCTATACCAGATAGTCACAGTAGGTATAGTCCATTAATGTTGATATTAAATACGGTATATGCTATACCAGATAGTCACAGTAGCTATAGTCCATTAATGTTGACATTAAATACGGTATAGGCTATACCAGATAGTCACAGTAGCTATAGTAAACAAATGTTGATATTAAATACGGTATAGGCTATACCAGATAGTCACAGTAGCTATAGTCCATTAATGTTGATATTAAATACGGTATAGGCTATACCAGATAGTCACAGTAGCTATAGTCCATTAATGTTGATATTAAATACGGTATAGGCTATACCAGATAGTCACAGTAGGTATAGTCCATTAATGTTGATATTAAATACGGTATAGGCTATACCAGATAGACACAGTAGGTATAGTCCATTAATGTTGATATTAAATATGGTATAGGCTATACCAGATAGTCACAGTAGATATAGTCCATTAATGTTGATATTAAATACGGTATAGGCTATACCAGATAGTCACAGTAGGTATAGTCCATTAATGTTGATATTAAATACGGTATAGGCTGTACCAGATAGTCACAGTAGCTATAGTAAACAAATGTTGATATTAAATACGGTATAGGCTATACCAGATAGTCACAGTAGCTATAGTCCATTAATAATGATATTAAATACGGTATAGGCTATACCAGATAGTCACAGTAGCTATAGTCCATTAATGTTGATATTAAATACGGTATAGGCTATACCAGATAGTCACAGTAGCTATAGTCCATTAATGTTGATATTAAATACGGTGTAGGCTATACCAGATAGTCACAGTAGGTATAGTCCATTAATGTTGATATTAAATACGGTATAGGCTATACCAGATAGACACAGTAGGTATAGTCCATTAATGTTGATATTAAATATGGTATAGGCTATACCAGATAGTCACAGTAGCTATAGTCCATTAATGTTGATATTAAATACGGTATAGGCTATACCAGATAGCCACAGTAGGTATAGTCCATTAATGTTGATATTAAATACGGTATAGGCTATACCAGATAGTCACAGTAGCTATAGTAAACAAATGTTGATATTAAATACGGTATAGGCTATACCAGATAGTCACAGTAGCTATAGTAAACAAATGTTGATATTAAATTCGGTATAGGCTATACCAGATAGACACAGTAGCTATAGTAAACAAATGTTGATATTAAATACGGTATAGGCTATACCAGATAGTCACAGTAGGTATAGTCCATTAATGTTGATATTAAATACGGTATAGGCTATACCAGATAGTCACAGTAGCTATAGTCCATTAATGTTGATATTAAATACGGTATAGGCTATACCAGATAGTCACAGTAGCTATAGTCCATTAATGTTGATATTAAATACGGTATAGGCTATACCAGATAGTCACAGTAGCTATAGTCCATTAATGTTGATATTAAATACGGTATAGGCTATACCAGATAGACACAGTAGCTATAGTCCATTAAATATGGTATAGGCTATACCAGATAGACACAGTAGCTATAGTCCATTAAATACGGTATAGGCTATACCAGATAGACACAGTAGCTATAGTCCATTAATGTTGATATTAAATACGGTATAGGCTATACCAGATAGTCACAGTAGGTATAGTAAACAAATGTTGATATTAAACACGGTATAGGCTATACCAGATAGTCACAGTAGCTATAGTAAACAAATGTTGATATTAAATACGGTATAGGTTATACCAGATAGTCACAGTAGCTATAGTCCATTAAATACGGTATAGGCTATACCAGATAGACACAGTAGCTATAGTCCATTATTGTTGATATTAAATACGGTATAGGCTCTACCAGATAGTCACAGTAGCTATAGTCCATTAATGTTGATATTAAATACGGTATAGGCTATACCAGATAGTCACAGTAGCTATAGTCCATTAATGTTGATATTAAATACGGTATAGGCTATACCTGATAGTCACAGTAGCTATAGTAAACAAATTTTGATATTAAATACGGTATAGGCTATACCAGATAGTCACAGTAGCTATAGTAAACAAATGTTGATATTAAATACGGTATAGGCTATACCAGATAGTCACAGTAGCTATAGTCCATTAATGTAGATATTAAATACGGTATAGGCTATACCAGATAGTCACAGTAGGTATAGTCCATTAATGTTGATATTAAATACGGTATAGGCTATACCAGATAGACACAGTAGGTATAGTCCATTAATGTTGATATTAAATACGGTATAGGCTATACCAGATAGTCACAGTAGCTATAGTCCATTAATGTTGATATTAAATACGGTATAGGCTATACCAGATAGACACAGTAGGTATAGTCCATTAATGTTGATATTAAATATGGTATAGGCTATACCAGATAGTCACAGTAGCTATAGTCCATTAATGTTGATATTAAATACGGTATAGGCTATACCAGATAGTCACAGTAGGTATAGTCCATTAATGTTGATATTAAATACGGTATAGGCTATACCAGATAGTCACAGTAGCTATAGTAAACAAATTTTGATATTAAATACGGTATAGGCTATACCAGATAGTCACAGTAGCTATAGTAAACAAATGTTGATATTAAATTCGGTATAGGCTATACCAGATAGACACAGTAGCTATAGTAAACAAATGTTGATATTAAATACGGTATAGGCTATACCAGATAGTCACAGTAGGTATAGTCCATTAATGTTGATATTAAATACGGTATAGGCTATACCAGATAGTCACAGTAGCTATAGTCCATTAATGTTGATATTAAATACGGTATAGGCTATACCAGATAGTCACAGTAGCTATAGTCCATTAATGTTGATATTAAATACGGTATAGGCTATACCAGATAGTCACAGTAGCTATAGTCCATTAATGTTGATATTAAATACGGTATAGGCTATACCAGATAGACACAGTAGCTATAGTCCATTAAATATGGTATAGGCTATACCAGATAGACACAGTAGCTATAGTCCATTAAATACGGTATAGGCTATACCAGATAGACACAGTAGCTATAGTCCATTAATGTTGATATTAAATACGGTATAGGCTATACCAGATAGTCACAGTAGGTATAGTAAACAAATGTTGATATTAAACACGGTATAGGCTATACCAGATAGTCACAGTAGCTATAGTAAACAAATGTTGATATTAAATACGGTATAGGTTATACCAGATAGTCACAGTAGCTATAGTCCATTAAATACGGTATAGGCTATACCAGATAGACATAGTAGCTATAGTCCATTATTGTTGATATTAAATACGGTATAGGCTATACCAGATAGTCACAGTAGCTATAGTCCATTAATGTTGATATTAAATACGGTATAGGCTATACCAGATAGTCACAGTAGCTATAGTCCATTAATGTTGATATTAAATACGGTATAGGCTATACCTGATAGTCACAGTAGCTATAGTAAACAAATTTTGATATTAAATACGGTATAGGCTATACCAGATAGTCACAGTAGCTATAGTAAACAAATGTTGATATTAAATACGGTATAGGCTATACCAGATAGTCACAGTAGCTATAGTCCATTAATGTTGATATTAAATACGGTATAGGCTATACCAGATAGTCACAGTAGGTATAGTCCATTAATGTTGATATTAAATACGGTATAGGCTATACCAGATAGACACAGTAGGTATAGTCCATTAATGTTGATATTAAATACGGTATAGGCTATACCAGATAGTCACAGTAGCTATAGTCCATTAATGTTGATATTAAATACGGTATAGGCTATACCAGATAGTCACAGTAGGTATAGTCCATTAATGTTGATATTAAATACGGTATAGGCTATACCAGATAGTCACAGTAGCTATAGTAAACAAATGTTGATATTAAATACGGTATAGGCTATACCAGATAGTCACAGTAGCTATAGTAAACAAATGTTGATATTAAATTCGGTATAGGCTATACCAGATAGACACAGTAGCTATAGCAAACAAATGTTGATATTAAATACGGTATAGGCTATACCAGATAGTCACAGTAGGTATAGTCCATTAATGTTGATATTAAATACGGTATAGGCTATACCAGATAGTCACAGTAGCTATAGTCCATTAATGTTGATATTAAATACGGTATAGGCTATACCCGATAGTCACAGTAGCTATAGTCCATTAATGTTGATATTAAATACGGTATAGGCTATACCAGATAGTCACAGTAGCTATAGTCCATTAATGTTGATATTAAATACGGTATAGACTATACCAGATAGACACAGTAGCTATAGTCCATTAAATATGGTATAGGCTATACCAGATAGACACAGTAGCTATAGTCCATTAAATACGGTATAGGCTATACCAGATAGACACAGTAGCTATAGTCCATTAATGTTGATATTAAATACGGTATAGGCTATACCAGATAGTCACAGTAGGTATAGTAAACAAATGTTGATATTAAACACGGTATAGGCTATACCAGATAGTCACAGTAGCTATAGTAAACAAATGTTGATATTAAATACGGTATAGGTTATACCAGATAGTCACAGTAGCTATAGTCCATTAAATACGGTATAGGCTATACCAGATAGACACAGTAGCTATAGTCCATTATTGTTGATATTAAATACGGTATAGGCTATACCAGATAGTCACAGTAGCTATAGTCCATTAATGTTGATATTAAATACGGTATAGGCTTTACCAGATAGTCACAGTAGCTATAGTCCATTAATGTTGATATTAAATACGTTATAGGCTATACCAGATAGTCACAGTAGCTATAGTAAACAAATTTTGGTATTAAATACGGTATAGGCTATACCAGATAGTCACAGTAGCTACAGTAAACAAATGTTGATATTAAATACGGTATAGGCTATACCAGATAGACACAGTAGCTATAGTCCATTAAATACGGTATAGGCTATACCAGATAGAAACAGTAGCTATAGTAAACAAATGTTGATATTAAATACGGTATAGGCTATACCAGATAGTCACAGTAGGTATAGTCCATTAATGTTGATATTAAATACGGTATAGGCTATACCAGATAGTCACAGTAGCTATAGTAAACAAATGTTGATATTAAATACGGTATAGGCTATACCAGATAGTCACAGTAGCTATAGTCCATTAATGTTGATATTTAATACGGCTTAGGCTATACCAGATAGACACAGTAGCTATAGTCCATTAATGTTGATATTAAATACGGTATAGGCTATACCAGATAGGCACAGTAGCTATAGCCCATTAACCCGTACAGCCCCAGCGACGCGCCTGACGCGTCGGCGATGTATGTAACGCACAGCCCCAGAGACGCGCCTGGCGCGTCACCCTAATTGCGCCGACCGTGACCTCAGGTGTAGCCACTCAAGAGGGCTCAGATTTGTATGGGAACTGTGTACGTATCCCACGCAACCGTGCCGATGGTTGAAAACTCTCAAAGTCCACGTGCGTGCGCGCGAGCGCGCAATAACCTGTTTTTTTTGGATAATTGCCTTCAATTTTTTACTCTTGTAAAATCCATTTTCGGGGGCTCTGTAGGACCATTTTTTAAGCTTTTTGAGCGGTTTTTCGTGGTTTTTCCTTCATTCCTAACCCATTCGCTATTGTTTCTGGAATAAAACCATTTTTTGAAAACCGGCCGGGTTCTGGTGCGCAAACATTACAAAACTAGCCGGGGCTCCACGGGTTAATGTTGATATTAAATACGGTATAGGCTATACCAGATAGTCACAGTAGGTATAGCCCATTAATGTTGATATTAAATACGGTATAGGCTATACCAGATAGACACAGTAGCTATAGTCCACTCCTTATAAGTAGGCGAGAATGTCTGACCTCTAACCTCTGTAACTCGAAAACGACTAGAGTAATCAAGCTCATAGTTCTACCATTTGGGAAGAGTCGGTCAAGGAATAGATGTGGAAATTTACAGCCAATTTTCTCGAGCCCTTTTTGAGTTACAGAGGATAGAGGTCGTGATTTCTCACCTACTTACAGCGAATAGACTATAGTGGTACAGTAATTAAGGTCACCCTGGAGGTAATTTATAATTAATGAAAAATCATAACAAACTACTTTATGACTCAACTTTGGTCATTATTCTTACTTTCCATCCCCTTGTTTTTTTTTCTCTCTCTCTCTCTCTCTCTCTCTCTCTCTCTCTCTCTCTCTCTCTCTCTCTCTCTCTCTCTCTCTCTCTCTCTCTCTCTCTCTCTCTCTCTCTCTCTCTCTCTCCTCTCTCCTGTTTAACGTTCCTGTTTAACAAACCTCTTAGACTTCTTCCACGATATCCTCAACCTCTACGATGAGAGTAAAGCTGTAGATATTATATACCTTGATTTTCAAAAGGCCTTTGACAAAGTTCCCCACAAACGTTTACTGCTAAAACTAAAAGCGCATGGAATACAAGACGGTGTGTTGAAATGGATAGAAAATTGGCTCAGCAACAGAAAGCAAAGGGTAGTCATAAACGGTAAGGCATCTAAATGGACCAATGTAAGTAGCGGGGTACCCCAGGGATCGGTACTAGGACCAATTCTCTTTCTAATTTACATCAACGACATAGATGAGGGTCTCACCTGCACAATCTCAAAATTTGCTGACGATACAAAAATTGCAAATAGCGTACTCTCAAAAGAACAAGTTGACGATATGCAACACAATCTAGATAAATTGTCATGTTGGGCCCAAATTTGGCAAATGAGTTTCAATGCGGATAAATGTAAAGTACTACATGTCGGATACCTAAATGAGGAAAGCAAACTATTCGATGAATGGCACTCAGCTTAAGAATGTAAACAGAGAAACTGATCTGGGAGTAACAATATCGAGTAACCTAAAACCGAGTCAACAATGTTCAGAAGTTGTTAAGAAGGCAAACAAAATAATTGGCTTTATAGGCAGGTCATTTGAGCATAAATCCAAAGAAGTTATCCTAACCCTTTACAATTCCTTAGTCCGCCCTCTTCTGGAATACTGCGTTCAATCCTGGTGCCCTTATTACCAAAAAGATATAAACAAGCTAGAACGAGTTCAACGTAGAGTTACCAAAATGATACCTAGCCTAAAGAACAAACCATACGAAGAGCGTCTTAGAGAATTAAATCTATTTCCTTTAACCCAGCGCAGATTAAGAGGCGACTTAATTCAAGTGTTCAAAATCATCAAAGGCATCGACAATATGAACTGTAGTAAGTACTTCACTATCGACCAATCTAATTACACGCGGGGAAACGGTTGCAAAATTATTGGTAAATCTTTTAACTCGCACGAATCTAAGAATTTCTTCTTCAATCGAGTTGTCAACTTGTGGAATGGGCTTCCCCGAGACGTTATAGACTGCAGCACCGTTGATTCATTTAAATTCCGCCTAGACAAATATCTCGCATCAAACCCGCGACTGACTGCGTTTGTAAATGAATAACTTTATCCTCCCCTCAGTTACTAACCCATATGTCCCCTACTAACTTCCTAGTCCTGCCACGTTAGTGGCAGGGCAGTAGTTCCCTTTCCAATGTTCCCTTACCCACTCTAAACCACTGTTTGGACACTTGATCCTCAGTGTTTTGGAGGACAAGCAACCTAGAAGGGTCACTAGATCTGTTGTTGCTTGATTTCCTTTGTACTCCTTTGTACTCCTTTGTACTCTCTCTCTCTCTCTCTCTCTCTCTCTCTCTCTCTCTCTCTCTCTCTCTCTCTCTCTCTCTCTCTCTCTCTCTCTCTCTCTCTCTCTCTCTCTCTCTCTCATTAACGATATTGATGTAGGGGTAACAACACCATTTCCAAATTCGCCGACGATACAAAAATAGGAAATACAGTCCTGAACGAAGATGATAGAAATGCGTTGCAATCTGATTTAAACAAGATATCAGAGTGGTCGAAAAAATGGCAGATGCCCTTCAATGTCGATAAATGTCAGGTGCTGCAGGTTGGTAGCAGAAATATGAAATACAAATACGAAATGAAAACGTAATAGTGCCACTGTTCAAAAGTATGGTGAGGCCCCACCTTGAATATGGTGTGCAGTTCTGGTCACCTTATCTGATCAAGGACATTGTAAGACTCGAGTCAGTACAGCGTAGAGCGACGAAGATGATACCCTCATTAAGAAATAAACCATATGAAGAAAGACTTAAACGATTGAACCTGTTCTCATTAAAAAAGAGGAGGTTGAGGGGTCAGCTTATTGAGTGCTTTAAGATACTAAAAGGTTTCGACAAAGTCGATGTAAATGCACTATTCACATTAAACAATACTAATCAAACTCGCGGAAATGGAATGAAATTAAAAACCAAAAAGGCAAACCTAGATGTCACAGAGTTTCTTCACCTACAGTGTGGCGACAGAGTGGAATAAACTACCAGCGAGAGTGGAGAGTGGTGGAGAGCGACACAAAAAACGCTTTCAAGGGAAGGCTTGACCTCTATCTGCAGAGGGCTGGGGTGATATGAAAAAAAAAAAAAAAAAAAAATGTATGTATGTGTATGTGTGTGCACTGTACAGTATGTATATATATACTGTATATATATATGTATGTATGTGTGTATGTATGTATGTGTGTGTGTGTGTGTATGTGTGTATATGTATGTACCGATGTATATATATATATATATATATATATATATATATATATATATATATATATATATATATATTATATATATGCATATATACATATATATAGTTTGTAAGGTCAGACTGCCTAGTAAGGACCTTGAGGTCTGTGTGGTCTGTGTATCTATGTAGCTCTATGTAGCTCTTTCTTTACTATCATCTCGTATTCCAATCACGCTGCCCTGCTCGTTCTTTGTCTCCTTCAACCTCTTTAATCACACGCACACTCGTTCTTTAATCACACACACACTCGTTCTTTAATCACACGCACACTCGTTCTTTAATCACACGCACACTCGTTCTTTAATCACACGCACACTCGTTCTTTAATCACACGCACACTCGTTCTTTAATCACACACACATTCGTTCTTTAATCACACACACACTCGTTCTTTAATCACACGCACACTCGTTCTTTTTATCTCCTATTCCAGAGAGAGAGAGAGAGAGAGAGAGAGAGAGTTACACAGATAATCAGACCACACAGACCTTGCGGTCCCAACTAGGTGGTCCGGCCTTAATACTACTAGACAGGGACAGTTTATAGTGGAAGAATAGGACAGTAAAGTAGAAGGCTCTCTCCCCACCCTCCATTCTCTCTGGCTTAAAATCCGTAACGGAAAATAGGATGAAGTGTAACTTTATGGGTCAGGAAATGCCCACAAGGAAATATGTTATATACTATAGGAAGACATTATGTATTATATAGTATAGGAAGACATTATGTATTATATAGTATAAGAACACATTATGTATTATATAGTATAGGAAGACATTATGTATTATATAGTATAGGAAGACATTATGTATTATATAGTATAGGAAGACATTATATATTATATAGTATAGGAAGACATTATGTATTATATAGTATAGGAAGACATTATATATTATATAGTATAGGAAGACATTATGTATTATATAGTATAGGAAGACATTATATATTATATAGTATAGGAAGACATTATATATTATATAGTATAGGAAGACATTATGTATTATATAGTATAGGAAGACATTATATATTTTATAGTATAGGAAGACATTATGTATTATATACTATAGGAAGACATTATATATTATATAGTATAGGAAGACATTATATATTATATAGTATAGGAAGACATTATGTATTATATAGTATAGGAAGACATTATGTATTATATAGTATAGGAAGACATTATATATTATATAGTATAGGAAGACATTATGTATTATATACTATAGGAAGACATTATGTATTATATAGTATAGGAAGACATTATATTATATAGTATAGGAAGACATTATGTATTATATAGTATAGGAAGACATTATATATTATATAGTATAGGAAGACATTATGTATTATATAGTATAGGAAGACATTATATTATATAGTATAGGAAGACATTATATATTATATAGTATAGGAAGACATTATGTATTATATAGTATAGGAAGACATTATGTATTATATAGTATAGGAAGACATTATATATTATATAGTATAGGAAGACATTATGTATTATATACTATAGGAAGACATTATATATTATATAGTATAGGAAGACATTATATATTATATAGTATAGGAAGACATTATGTATTATATAGAATAGGAAGACATTATGTATTATATAGTATAGGAAGACATTATATATTATATAGTATAGGAAGAAATTATGTATTATATAGTATAGGAAGACATTATGTATTATATAGTATAGGAAGACATTATGTATTATATAGTATAGGAAGACATTATGTATTATATAGTATAGGAAGACATTATATATTATATAGTATAGGAAGACATTATGTATTATATAGTATAGGAAGACATTATGTATTATATAGTATAGGAAGACATTATGTATTATATAGTATAGGAAGACATTATGTATTATATAGTATAGGAAGACATTATATTATATAGTATAGGAAGACATTATATATTATATAGCATAGGAAGACATTATGTATTATATAGTATAGGAAGACATTATGTATTATATAGTATAGGAAGACATTATGTATTATATGGTATAGGAAGACATTATGTATTATATAGTATAGGAAGACATTATATATTATATACTATAGGAAGACATTATGTATTATATAGTATAGGAAGGCATTATGTATTATATAGTATAGGAAGATATGTATTATATAGTATAGGAAGACATTATGTATTATATAGTATAGGAAGACATTATGTATTATATAGTATAGGAAGACATTATGTATTATATAGTATAGGAAGACATTATGTATTATATATTATAGAAAGACATTATGTATTATATAGTATAGGAAGACATTATATATTATATAGTATAGGAAGACATTATGTATTATATAGTATAGGAAACATTATGTATTATATAGTATAGGAAGACATTATGTATTATATAGTATAGGAAGACATTATGTATTATATAGTATAGGAAGACATTATGTATTATATAGTATAGGAAGACATTATGTATTATTATAGTATAGGAAGACATTATGTATTATATAGTATAGGAAGACATTATATATTATATAGTATAGGAAGACATTATATATTATATAGTATAGGAAAACATTATGTATTATATAGTATAGGAAGACATTATGTATTATTATAGTATAGGAAGACATTATGTATTATATAGTATAGGAAGACATTATGTATTCTTATAGTATAGGAAAACATTATGTTGTTGTTGTTGTTGTTCCCTAAGCTGCCTGGCCGAACAGCCCCGGGGAAAACATTATGTATTATATAGTATAGGAAGACATTATGTATTATATAGTATAGGAAAACATTATGTATTATATAGTATAGGAAGACATTATGTATTATTATAGTATAGGAAGACATTATGTATTATATAGTATAGGAAGACATTATGTATTATATAGTATAGGAAGACATTATGTATTATTATAGTATAGGAAGACATTATGTATTATTATAGTATAGGAAGACATTATGTATTACATAGTATAGGAAGACATTATGTATTATATAGTATAGGAAGACATTATATATTTTATAGTATAGGAAGACATTATGTATTATTATAGTATAGGAAGACATTATGTATTACATAGTATAGGAAGACATTATGTATTATATAGTATAGGAAGACATTATGTATTATATAATATAGGAAGACATTATGTATTATATAGTATAGGAAGACATTATGTATTATATAGTATATGAAGACATTATGTATTATATAGTATAGGAAGACATTATATATTACATAGTATAGGAAGACATTATATATTATATAGTATAGGAAGACATTATGTATTATATAGTATAGGAAGACATTATGTATTATATAGTATAGGAAGACATTATGTATTATATAGTATAGGAAGACATTATATATTACATAGTATAGGAAGACATTATGTATTATATAGTATAGGAAGACATTATAATATATTATATAGTATAGGAAGACATTATATATTATATAGTATAGGAAGACATTATATATTATATAGTATAGGAAGACATTATGTATTATATAGTATAGGAAGACATTATATATTACATAGTATAGGAAAACATTATATATTATATAGTATAGGAAGACATTATGTATTATATAGTATAGGAAGACATTATAATATATTATTTAGTATAGGAAGACATTATATATTATATAGTATAGGAAGACATTATATATTATATAGTATAGGAAGAAATTATGTATTATATAGTATAGGAAGACATTATATATTACATAGTATAGGAAGACATTATATATTATATAGTATAGGAAGACATTATGTATTATATAGTATAGGAAGACATTATAATATATTATATAGTATAGGAAGCCATTATATATTATATAGTATAGGAAGACATTATGTATTATATAGTATAGGAAGACATTATGTATTATATAGTATAGGAAGACATTATATATTATATAGTATAGGAAGACATTATATATTATATAGTATAGGAAGACATTATATATTATATAGTCTAGGAAGACATTAGGTATTATATAGTATAGGAAGACATTAGGTATTATATAGTATAGGAAGACATTATATATATTATATAGTATAGGAAGACTATATATTATATAGTATAGGAAGACATTATGTATTATATAGTATAGGAAGACAATATGTATTATATAGTATAGGAAGACATTATATGTTATATAGTATAGGAAGACATTATGTATTATATAGTATAGGAAGACATTATGTATTATATAGTATAGGAAGACATTATATATTATATAGTATAGGAAGACATTATATATTATATAGTATAGGAAGACATTATGTATTATATAGTATAGGAAGACATTATGTATTATATAGTATAGGAAGACATTATATATTATATAGTATAGGAAGACATTATGTATTATATAGTATAGGAAGACATTATATATAATATAGTATAGGAAGACATTATGTATTATATAGTATAGGAAGACTATATATTATATAGTATAGGAATACATTATATATTATATAGTATAGAAAGACATTATATGTTATAATTATAGTATAGGAAGACATTATGTATTATATAGTATAGGAAGACATTATATATTATATAGTATAGGAAGACATTATAATATATTATATTATATAGTAGAGGAAGACATTATAATATATTTTATTATATAGTATAGGAAGACATTATATATTATATAGTATAGGAAGACATTATGTATTATATAGTATAGGAAGTCATTATATATTATATAGTATGGGAAGACATAATATGTTATAATTGTAGTATAGGAAGACATTTTGTATTATATAGTATAGGAAGACATTATGTATTATATAGTATAGGAAGACATTTTATGTTATATAGTTTATGAAGACATTATATATTATATAGTATAGGAAGACATTATGTATTATATAGTATAGGAAGACATTATGTATTATATAGTATAGGAACACATTATATGTTATACAGTTTAGGAAGACATTATATATTATATAGTATAGGAAGACATTATATATTATATAGTATAGGAAGACATTTTATGTTATAATTATACTATAGGAAGACATTATGTATTATATAAGTATGAAAAGGAACAACTTGAGATGGTTCGGCCATATGGAACGTATGGAAAGCGAGAGAATGACTAAGAGGGTGTACGAGAGCGAGGTGGAGGGACAGAGGGGGAGAGGTAGACCGAATATGAGGTGGAAGGATGGAGTGAGGAACTACATGAACGAAGGCGGTGCTGGTTGGGGGGAGGGGCGCTATGACGGGGGACAGAGGTGCATGGGGGCGGTTCGTTCGTGGCCACCCCTTCGGGGATCACGGCGTCAGGCAATAGATAGATAGATAGATGTATTATATAGTATAGGAAGACATTATGTATTATATAGTATAGAAAGATATTATATATTATATAGTATAGGAAGACATTATATATTATGTAGTATAGGAAGACATTATGTATTATTATAGTATAGGAAGACATTATGTATTATATAGTCTAGGAAGACATTATATATTATATAGTATAGGAAGACATTATATATTATAGTATAGGAAGACATTATGTATTATATAGTCTAGGAAGACATTATATATTATATAGTATAGGAAGACATTATATATTATATAGTATAGGAAGACATTATGTATTATATAGTATAGGAAGACATTATATATTATTTAGTATAGGAAGACATTATGTATTATATAGTATAGGAAGACATTATGTATTATATATTATAGGAAGACATTATGTATTATATATTATAGGAAGACATTGTATATTATATAGTATAGGAAGTCATTAGTTTGAAAAGGAAATAACACATGCCTACTGATTAATTCATATTAATCCAATCTTCATTATATGATCGTCCAGTCTTTTCTTAAACATATCATTGGTGGGCGGGCTTGTGGCTTTGGCTCCGCTGCATGTCTGCCTGCCGAGATCGGAGCCTTTCCGGGTGGTCGGGGGCCCGGGGAGTGCTGGAGCGACCTTGGTGACCCTGGTCTCTGGGTCTTCTCTTGGGTGATGTAGATGTGTGTGAATTTTGTTTTGTCTGTGTTTGTTCGTTGTTCTGTCTTGTGTTTTGTGTTTTCCCTGTTCTTGCTCTATCTTGAGTCTGCCACCCCCAAGAAAAAAAAAAAAAAAAAAAAATATAGTAAAATAGAAAATAAAAAAATAAAAATAGGAAAAGTGGGGATTGGGCCTGAGCATATACATACATACATCAATACGTACATACATACTGTATATACAACATACATCAATAGAATTACTGTCGACCACCTCCCTTGGTAAACTATTCCACTCTTTAACCGCATTGTATGTGAAGAAATGTTGTGTCGCATCTAATGCCCCTTTCCCACATGTGCGATTTCTTACGATTTTCACCGGCGACACCCATATTCGTGACATGTCGGACAACAAACGTATACCCCCCTCGCATAATAATCGTATGCTTCGGCCGGCCTCGCGTGGACCCTCACGGGTCGTCGCAAATGTTCGGTTTGTTCAAAATTTGGGACGAGGACTCACGAGGGTTCATTGCCCTCGCAAGCATCGTCAAACATTGCAGAATGATCCGAGAGGCCCTCGGGGATCATCGACGACATCGGCGAGACATCGCGGAGGGTTTCTCACAAAAAAAAACTTTGCAATGCTGCATGGCAGCTCGCCGATGCTCTCAGATGGTCGAGAACATCGACGATGCACAAGAGTCATCGGCGGTTTCCTCGTTGATTAGTCGTCGACGTGCGCACAAGTACTCGCCGAGAGTATACCCGCCAGGAGTATGCTCCGCACGAGGCATGCGAAGGGCCTTGCGACGTCGCGGAATGCTCAAGACACACCTGCTGAGGCCAAAGAGCACCTTCGGCGAGGTGGGTAAACAAAAATTGTTAGGCCTATAGTGAACCTGTCAACCCTTTTTTCTATGCACCTCTCGTGGGGGTTTCACCTGTTTTTTTTTTTTTTTTCTCTTCTTTTCTCTCTTTCTCTGGTTTGTATCCATTCAGCCCCATTCAGCCAACTGGTTTAAGACGTTTATCCCCATCCAAGTATCGATATCTTCCTGGCAAGCGATAGCGAACCAGCATTATATCCCCCTGAGTGCCAGGTCCGTATATAATATTATACGGACTAGGGTCTTGTCACGCCCAGTGCCAGGTCCGTATATATACGGACTAGCCGAAAAAAAATCGTAGCAGCGAAGCGACTGCACCTATGGCTTTCATATTTCTACCACACTCACACGTACTAAAAGCTGCTCAGGGGTGGGGCCTTCCTTCCCCTCCTCCACCCTGGGCAGGTGGAAGGGGGGAATCGTGTCCAAGTCTTCTACCCCCTACCTTCTACCCCCAAACTATCGCCAACTCCCCCACCTTCCTCCTCTGGCTGCTAGTTAGTGATTAACAACGCATGTTCTCATGTCTTGTAAATTATAGATAAACCACCTTTGCAAACTAATACAACTAAACTAACTAAACTCTCACACAACCCACCCGGGATTCGAACCCTGGACCTTGCGATCAACAGGCACTCGTGCTAACCACTACACCACACTGGTCACAAAAGAGGTCTTGCAACCTGGCAACAACTGTCACCCAGGATCTGTCTAGGTAGACATCAATACTATTCATTGTAGACGATTTTACACAAGATACCCCCTACCAGTGAAGTATAGAGGCAGCTCCCAGTCCGTGGGAAATCATATAACCTTTAAATCAAGTAATGCCACTTGAGAAATGAGAGGGTGGGTTGTGTGAGGTTTTTCTCAAGTGGCATTATTTGATTTAAAGGTTTACTAAACTCTCTCTCTCTCTCTCAACACGTATAGTCCTACTACGAATTGAGGCTATTGAAGTTTTTCAAATATTTCATGGGTTTGACAATGTGGATTATAGATTTTTTTTTAGCCTCAATATGAATACATCACGCAACCATAGCTGGAAGTTAAAATTTATATGATTCAGCACGAGTATTTGTGGAAACTTGTTCAGATATAAGAACTGTTCTACCTGTAACAAACTTCCCTCAGAAGTTGTAAATAATTCCCTAGCAGAACAGTTCAAGAAGATAGTAGATAGTATTTTCCACACTGTAATGAGTGTAGTGCACTAAACAATGTTTGTCCTACTTTGAGTATCTCTCCGGAATGGACCACAAGGTCTTGGAGATACTATTCATTGTAACTCCTTGTAACACTTACTCTCACTGTCTCTCATAACCAACACTATCTACGATCAAGATTTAATAGGTCTGAATGGGGTATATATCCCTTCATTTGTGTGTGTGATGAATGCTGCCTGTATTCGATACACATAGAGGAGAACTGTCTATTGAACCTTAATCTGTAGGCCTAGTTGAGGGTTTGTAGAGATGAGAGGCTGGGATCACAGACAGAGACAGAGGAGGGGGAAGTGAGAAGGCGAGCACTTCAACTCTGGGGCTCGATATTCAAACCTTACTATACATTAACACCGACTTTGATTGTAATTTACATCGAGTTCTATATTATGTTGATTGAAAAACGAGTGTATTGGCCACATAGAATGAAACATAGACCGTTTATAGTATATGGTATTGCATAAATGGGACAATTTGAATGAAATAATAAACAAAACAATCAGTAACAGTCGCAACACTATTCCAGCCAATATTTGTCTTCTGTCCTTTCCTTATATATTAAAAAGGCCCGACTGCCGTAAATTATTTAAGAACCTATGATTTAGATGGTAGCAGGCATGTAGATGTGTATGCCAATAATGGTGAATATATTATACTTAATACTGTATGAGATTGGATATAATTACGGTATCATCATATTCAAATCGCAGTAAACCTTGGACGTAGAGAGAGAGAGAGAGAGAGAAGACCCCTACAGCCGAAACTCATGTAACCGACGTTGTATGTACACTCATTTTGAGAATACAATTACATATTATATTAAATTCCCAATACATTTTAAATGTTGGCTATTGTAAGAGTTTGCAATGATGGTTTAGCTATAATTTATAAGACAGGAGAATATACGTTGTCCATCACTAACTAGCAGCCAGAGGAGGAAGGTGGGGGAGTTGGCGATAGTTTGGGGGTGGAAGGTGGGGTAGACTTGGACACGACTCCCCCCTTCCACCTGCCCAGGGTGGAGGAGGGGAAGGAAGGCCCCACCCATCAGCAGCTTTTAGTACGCGTGAGTGTACCTTACCCTTCTGGCTTCTTGCCACCACCAACACGACCCCCTCTCCCCCCACCCACTCGCTGACTATCGGTCGCCTCACAAGGAAAAAAGAAGGAAAATCTGTGGCGGCGAAACGACTGCACCAATCGGTTGTATCCGTTCGGCCCCGTTCAGCCTACTGTTTTAAGACGTTTACCCCCATCCAGGTTTCAATATTTTCCTGGTGAGCGGTAGCGAGCCAACATATATATTTTTTGTTTTGAGAGCAAGCTAAATTTGTACATTATTTGATAGAAAACTTTCTCCGGCGAAGCCGGACATTGCCAATCTCCGAATTGGGGAGATGGGTCGTTTTTCTGGTCCCCTTTCTTTCTCATGGTTAACCCCATTAGTGTTCATATTTTATGACGTTCGGCCCATTAGTTTGGCGATTTTAAGATAGATTTGTACATTTTCGACGAGTTGGGTTGGGTAGGCTATGAGGGGGGATCTGCTTGGTGTGGGCCAATCGGCGCTCTGCAGACCCGTAATCTTGTGTCGATCTCTGACCGTTTTGGTGAGGTCAGTCCTCAAGGCATTAGTGATTTGGGTCTATAATTAGTCCTTGTAATTGGGGTTGGGTGTGACAGGGATCTGCCTTGTGCGGGCCGATCGTCTTTCTGCAGACTCCCGTTTTCTGATGTTCTTATGTTTTTGCCATGAATTATATGCAAAAAGTTTTCGAATAATCTCGACGAGGTATTCGCCGAACCATCGCTTAATTCGCCGAAGACGTCGCAGAACATACGCCGAGGATTCGTTCATCCTTCGCAATATTTTATTCAAATGTGACTTCTCGCCGAGGTCATCGGCGAACCATCGCTCAATTTGCCGATGAAATCGCATAATGTCGCCGATAGCGTCTTACCCATCGGCGACGTCGTCGCCGGTTGTAAATTTGTCAACGGTTTTTAACGGTCAAAATCGTAGACGTCGCACACATTCCTTGCGAATTGACAAGACTACGTCCTCGGCGACGAAAATCGTATGAAGTCGCACATGTGGGAAAGGGGCATAAGGATGCTTTTTTTCTAATTAATTTAATTCTATTACCTCGGGTTGCGGTTACAGCATTATTATTAATCGTGAACAGTGCGCTGATATCTACTGTCCAAGCCCTTAAGTATCTTAAAAGAGAGACAACACCACAACACAACACCAAACCCAACAACAACAACAACAACAGTGCACTGATATCTACTGTCCAAGCCCTTAAGTATCTTAAAAGAGAGACAACACCACCAACAACAACACCAAGAACAACAACAACAACAGTGCATTGATATCTACTGTCAAAACCTTTAAGTATCTTAAAAGAGAGACAACACCACAACACAACACCACAACAACCCCCAAACCCACCACCACCACCAACAACAACAACAACAACAACACTAACTCCACCAACACAACACCACCAAAACAACACCACTAACAACACCACCAAAACAACACCAACAACAACAACAACACTAACTCCACCAACACAACACCACCAAAACAACACCAACAACACCACTAACAACACCAACACAACACCACCAAAACAACACCAACAACAACAACAACACTAGCTCCACCAACACAACACCACCAAAACACCACCAACACAACAACAACAACAACAACAACAAAGGGTCGTGTATCAACATTAAACCGAGTATAACATTTGAACTAATTAATGTATTCACGTTCCGGTTGTTGTTGTTGTTGTTTGTCTGCTTATGATTTGAGCTGTGTGTGTGTGTGTGTGTGGAATATGTTTATGTAAGTGTTGTGTATATTTGTATGTGTATGTATGTATAATGTATATGTGTGTAAATGTGTAAGTTGTGTGTACATACTGTATGTGTATGTGTTTGTATATTTAGGTGTAACATGTGTATGCATGAGTGAAAATGTGTGTGTGTGTTATAGGGACTGACTATGTGTGTGTATCAATGTGTTCAAATGTATCTGCCATTGTGTGTGCGTGTGTGTGTGCGTGTGAGGGATGGGGAATGGGAAAGGGGTGGGATATTTTTTTTTTTTTTTTTGTAGAAGAAAAAAACAGTGAGGGATGGGGTCAATAGTTTGTTGGATGTCATGGGAGTGTGTGATTATATTTACACCGTAACTAATGAGCTTATTATAATGTGTTTTAATTAATGTGCTAATGTAAATACTCGTTAACCCTTACCGTACCAGGGACGTCCTTTTCATCATATTCTGGCAACTATTAACCGATTGTATTCATCTTAGGAATGTCCTGTAGCAATAATAAGACTTACAACTATCTCATCCAACCCTTTTAACTACCGCAGATCCTTCCTAAGCTGCATATTATCATCTAATAACTAGAATAAAATATAACGCACGTCACTGGTACCGGGGTATTCAAAGGGTTAAGCTAGTGTGTGTGTGTGTGTGTGTGTATGTGTGTGTGTGTGTGTATGTGGTGTGGTGAGTCTGTGTGTGTGTGTGTGTGTGTATGTGTATGTGATGTGGCGAGTCTGTGTGTGTGTGTGTGTGTGCCGGCACTTATTGTACGGTATATAGCCAACGTATATGCACGAGTTCTTGTGAGTACATACTGTGTGTTCGTTCATGGTATGGCTATGTGTACGAGTGTGCATGTGTAGTAAATGTATATACAATATATACCCGATGATATTATATACCTATTCCTACCCTTTTCACACCCTAGGCTTAATTTTTATTAATTAATTAATTTGTTTTTTGCCGTGTTAGCATTGTGTTAGTGTTTTTCTGATGTACAGTCGCGCTAATAAGTCCTGTCCCAGCTGTCATTACATTTGGCTTGCTCTGTGCTGAATTAATGTCTGTCGGATGTTGAGTAGGGTGGGTAAATGTAGAAATATGATTGTATATTTCACTCGATATAAAACAAATTAAGCTTAGATATTACTGATACCAATTATTGATCAAAAACATAATTGGTGTCGAAACATCACTTATTATTGCGACTGTACTTTGCAATATATGGCAGTGATCCTGATGATAAATAATGCAATGTAGGAGAACCAGATTATATCAACATCATAAAGGAATATATTTGATCGGTCGCGCTAATAAGTCATGTCCCAGTTGTTATTACGTTTTGCTTGCTCTGTGCTGTATTAATGTCTGTCGGATGTTGAATAGGGTAGGTAACTGTAGGGATATGTTTGTATATCTCACTCAAAAAGAAGATATCATGTGTGAATATTGCTGATACCAATTATTGATCAAAACATAATTGGTGCCGAGACATCACTTATTAGCACGACTGTACCACACATACGCAAATAAATCAAAATGTTATATAGATCTGTGATTTAGAAATGTGTGCGTTGGATCTGTGAGAGAATGCCCGTGTTCGCGTGCAGGTATGTGTGTGTGTGTGTGTGTGTGTGTACGTATGGCCACAGCAATAAATAATACCCTCGGCAATTCCAACTTGTGAATTTAATCATTTAAATTTTATACTGATGTTCCCCCGTCCCCTTTCTCTCTCTCTCTCTCTCTCTCTCTCTCTCTCTCTCTCTCTCTCTCTCTCTCTCTCTCTCTCTCTCTCTCTCTCTCTCTCTCTCTCTCTCTCTCTCTCTCTCTCTGTGTGTGTTGATGTAAATTGAATCTATCTTTTATGTCTGCAGTCTATTGCTTATATAAATAAATATTTCGCTGCTTGTAATACCGGCACGGGAGCTAGTAGTTTCTTGTTGATAATTTACTTGAATATTCAACACTATTAATGTCTTGCTTTCCCGGAGTTTAATTTTACCGTATGCTTATATACTGTATATACAGGGTGTTCAGAAAACATGTGTACAAAATGAAATGGGTGATAGGGAACACAGAATTAAACACTTTGTACTCCATGGAGGTATGTCCATAAATGCTTCCGTGCGGTGCTACAGGGTAGACAGTTTCAACGTAATTTCCCTAAATTTGTACCCTAACTTCTCTGTGAGTAATCCGTTTACATACAAACATGGTAATTTGATGTACACAACAGTATGACATAAGACATCTTCGTTCAGTAAACAGTTCTGACTGATGATTAATGATTGTTAATCTTCTCTTCAATTTAATGTTCTTTTGTTTTTGCAGTGTACTGACATTAATAAAGTAATGTTCATCCTGTTGTGTATATTAAATTACCATGTTTGTATGTAAACGGATTACTCACAGAGAAGTTAGGGTACAAATTTAGGGAAATTACGTTGAAACTGTCTACCCTGTAGCACCGCAAGGAAGCATTTATGGACATACCTCCATGGAGTACAAAGTGTTTAATTCTGTGTTCCCTATCACCCATTTCATTTTGTACACATGTTTTCTGAACACCCTGTATATATATATATATATACTGTATATACAGTATGTGTGAGGAGAGAGAGAGAGAGAGAGAGAGAGAGAGAGAGAGAGAGAGAGAGAGAGAGAGAGAGAGAGAGCGCGCATTATTTGCAGCATTGTATTCAGCTTATGAAAGACCTGTAGGGAGGGAATGGAATATAAACTAGCTCAATTAACTTAAAAACTCCCACAGATCCTTTTAATGCCAGATTGAATTATTATAGGCTACTTATTATTATTGTTATTTTTATTATTAATATTAACATTATTATTATTATTATTAATATTATTATTATTATTTGTATTGGTATTATTATGTTAGACAGAACACGATGTTACAATGCGTCAACATAATGAAACCATTAACAAAAACAATAACTGCCACAGAAGTTAAGGGGACAGTGGCTGTTTGTTTGGTCAATTAATTTATTTATTCATATATTTTTCTAGTTTCCTCCCTAGACCTCCATCAAGCTTAAGTAAACACCCTCTAGACCCCCTTTCAAGAAAAATTTGTAAATTTTTCGATAGAAAAATGTACCGGCCGAAGGCCGGTTCCTTTTAAAATTACAGGCTCGCTTCCGCTCGCCAGGAAAAAATTGGTTTCTAAATGGCACGAAAGGCCTTGATATTGACCAAACAAATGGGGCAAAAAGTCTCAAAATCGCCAACTAACGGAACGAACGTCTTAAAACCTCAAAACTAATATGCAAAACATAAGGGAGAAGGGGGTCCAGAACAAGCGAGTAGTACCCCCTTAACAAAAAACAAATAACTGCCACAGAAGAAGTTAAAGAAGATAGTTTGGTTTGTGTTTTGTTCTATTGTCTGAACGCGTGGCCCTCGCCCCAGGCACACGCACACAAAGACAGTCGTCCCGGTCCTCACAATTGGCACTATTGTCTCTTCACGCCTCCATGATTTGCTGTCGTAATCGAGTTTTTAAAATGTGGTGCTTTTTAAATGTGCAGTTTTGGAGTCCAACACACACACACACACACACACACACTCTCTCTCTCTCTCTCTCTATCTGTCTGTCTATCTGTCTGTCTGTCTGTCTGTCTGTCTGTCTGTCTCTGTTTTTTTTTTTTTTTTTTTTTTTTTTTAGATCTGTGTAAGTTTCCAATCCAGGCAACCTCTGTTGTATTATAGTTTATTTTTGTATTATTATTACCTAGGAACAATGGTGTAGCATCTGAGAATACTCCTTATTAAGAGGGGTGACCTGTTTTTGTTATGTCCTTTTCTATCTTTCTCTGGCTTGTATCCATTTGGCCCCATTCAACCTACTGTTTTAAGACGTTTATCCCCATCCAGGTGTACATTTTTTACTGGTGAGCGGTAGCGAGCCAGCATATTTTTATTTTTGTTTGACAGCAGGCTAAATTTCTACATTTTTCGATAGAAAAATTTCTCCGGCGAAGCCGGATTTCTTCATATAATGCTGGCTCGCTATCGCTCGCCAGGAAGAAATCGACACCTAGATGGGGATAAACGCCTTAAAATAGTTGGCTGAATGGGCCCAATGGATACAAGCCAGAGAAAGAGAGAAAAGGATAGAAATAACAAAAAACAGGTCACCCCCCTTAATAGAAATAGACAAGGTTATTAATACTATGTTTATTTGTGTATTTGTTAGCCTTCTGCGGGGATAGTTGGGCGACTTATCTTTGGTTGCATGGTAAAGGATTAAAAGTGAGCGGCAATAGATGATCATTGCAACACCTGTATCCAGTGGCAACACACTTTGCTACAGTATTGCTGTGTTGAGTGGTGATGAAACACTACTTCACACACTCACACACTCTCTCTCTCTCTCTCTCTGAATGAATCAGTGGGTAGGTGTAAATTGCCTTTCAGACTAATTTCGTATTTCGCGGGTTTCTTTTCTCCGTTTCAGTCTACGTTTTTTTTAACTCGGTTTCAGTCTACGGTTCCTTTATCCCAGTTTCAGTCTATGGGTTCCTTTATCTCAGTTTCAGTACATGGGTTTCTTGATCTCAGTTTTAGTCTACGGGTGAGGCTGGGTGTGGTAGTTACCCTCTCCGACATATGACGCGATTTTGAGCCTATTGGGGATACTTTAAAGCCTTTGTTACCATCAAGGGTATTTAGAAACCTTTAGTTTAGTTTCTTCAACCTCTGCAGTTGTCTTTGAGTTAGCTGTCGGCAGAAAACTAATTTTGGAGAGGTAATTATAAGAGTGAGAGAACTCTATTTCTTATTGCTAATCTGGCAACCTCTGCGTCATAAATGCGTGAAAGAGTTAAGAGGATGAACGGGTGAAGGCGGGGGGGGGGCAGCGCTCCATAAAGGGCCACCCAACACATCGTTAAGGGAAGATTTCCACTTGAGGGATTTTTGTCTTGACTCCTTTCTCCCTCATGTTTAGCCCCATTGCTTTTGAGATTTTAAGACGTTCGCCCCATTAGTTTGGCGATTTTAAGAACCCTCGCCCCATTTCTGTCAATTTTAAGACCATTCGTGCCATTTAGGTGTAGATTTTTTCCTGGCGAGCGATAGCGAGCCTGTAATTTAAGGGGAACCGGCCTTTGGCCGGGACATTTTTCTACCGAAAAATGTACAAATTTATCTTGAAAGGGGGTCTAGGGGGAGTAATTTTAAGCTTGATGGAGGTCTAGGGAATCGACTAAAAACCTCCCCTTAACACGCTATACTCTGACCTGCCCCCTGCCCTCCCCCCCTCCCCCCCTGCCCCCCCCCCCCTTCCCCCCTGCCCCCCTATAAGGTTTTATTACCTTGTTTGCATGACGGGAATGACTGAAGGGAGAGAGAGAGAGAGAGTGTGTGTTGTGTAGTGATGATGTATGTGTGTGTGTTGTGTAAGTGTGTAGTGATGATGTGCTAGTTTGTGTGTGTGTGTGTGTTGTTGGTGTATGTTGTGGCTTGTTATATTGTAGGGGCTGGTGTGTGTGTGTGTGTGTATGTGTGTGTGTGTGTGTGTGTGTGTGTGTGTGTGTGTGTGTGTGTGTGTGTGTTAGTTTGTGTGTGTGTTGATGGTGTTTTTTGTGGCTTGTTATATTGTAGGGGCTGGTGTGTGTGTGTGTGTGTGTGTGTCTGTTTTATCTATATGCAGTCTATATCGACCAATCTAGACGGTGCCAATTGTTATGGGTATGTAGTTGTACACGTTTGATAATTGTTATGGGTATGTAGTTGTACACGTTTGATAATTGTTATGGGTATGTAGTTGTACACGTTTGATAATTGTTATGGGTATGTAGTTGTACACGTTTGATAATTGTTATAGGTATGTAGTTGTACACGTTTGATAATTGTTATGGGTATGTAGTTGTACACGTTTGATAATTGTTATGTGTATGTAGTTGTACACGTTTGATAATTGTTATGGGTATGTAGTTGTACACGTTTGATAATTGTTATAGGTATGTAGTTGTACACGTTTGATAATTGTTATAGGTAGTTGTACACGTTTGATAATTGTTATGGGTATGTAGTTGTACACGTTTGATAATTGTTATGGGGATGTAGTTGTACACGTTTGAATAATTGTTATGGGTATGTAGTTTGTACACGTTTGATAATTGTTATGGGTATGTAGTTGTACACGTTTGATAATTGTTATGGGTATGTAGTTGTACACGTTTGATAATTGTTATGGGTATGTAGTTGTACACGTTTGATAATTGTTATGGGTATGTAGTTGTACACGTTTGATAATTGTTATGGGTATGTAGTTGTACACGTTTGATAATTGTTATGGGTATGTAGTTGTACACGTTTGATAATTGTTATGGGTATGTAGTTGTACAGGTTTGATAATTGTTATGGGTATGTAGTTGTACACGTTTGATAATTGTTATGGGTATGTAGTTGTACACGTTTAATAATTGTTATGGGTATGTAGTTGTACACGTTTGATAATTGTTATGGGTATGTAGTTGTACACGTTTGATAATTGTTATGGGTATGTAGTTGTACACGTTTGATAATTGTTATGGGTATGTAGTTGTACACGTTTGATAATTGTTATGGGTATGTAGTTGTACACGTTTGATATTGTTATGGGTATGTAGTTGTACACGTTTGATAATTGTTATGGGTATGTAGTTGTACACGTTTGATAATTGTTATGTGTATGTAGTTGTACACGTTTGATAATTGTTATGGGTATGTAGTTGTACTCGTTTGATAATTGTTATGGGTTATGTAGTTGTACACGTTTGATAATTGTTATGGGTATGTAGTTGTACACATTTGATAATTGTTATGGGTATGTAGTTGTACACGTTTGATAATTGTTATGGGTATGTAGTTGTACACGTTTGATAATTGTTATGGGTATGTAGTTGTACACGTTTGATAATTGTTATAGGTATGTAGTTGTACACGTTTGATAATTGTTATGGGTATGTAGTTGTACACGTTTGATAATTGTTATGGGTATGTAGTTGTACACGTTTGATAATTGTTATGGGTATGTAGTTGTAACACGTTTGATAATTGTTATGGGTATGTAGTTGTACACGTTTGATAATTTTTTTTGGGAAGTAGTTGTTCACGTTTGATAATTGTTATGGGTATGTAGTTGTACACGTTTGATAATTGTTATGGGTATTAGTTGTTACACGTTTGATAATTGTTATGGGTATGTAGTGTACACGTTTGATAATTGTTATGGGTATGTAGTTTGTACACGTTTGATAATTGTTATGGGTATGTAGTTGTACACGTTTGATAATTGTTATGGTATGTAGTTGGTACACGTTTTTGATAATTGTTATGGGTATGTAGTTGTACACGTTTGATAATTGTTATGGGTATGTAGTTGTACACGTTTGATAATTGTTATGGGTATGTAGTTGTACACGTTTGATAATTGGTATGGGTATGTAGTTTGTACACGTTTGATAATTGTTATGGGTATGTAGTTGTACACGTTTGATAATTTGTTATGGGTATGTAGTTGTACACGTTTGATAATTGTTATGGGTATGTAGTTGTACACGTTTGATAATTGTTATAGGTATGTAGTTGTACACGTTTGATAATTGTTATGGGTATGTAGTTGTACACGTTTGATAATTGTTATGGGTATGTAGTTTGTACACGTTTTGATAATTGTTATGGGTATGTAGTTGTACACGTTTGATAATTGTTATGGGTATGTAGTTGTACACGTTTGATAATTGTTATGGATATGTAGTTGTACACGTTTGATAATTGTTATGGGTATGTAGTTGTACACGTTTGATAATTGTTATGGGTATGTAGTTGTACACGTTTGATAATTGTTATGGGTATGTAGTTGTACACGTTTGATAATTGTTATGGGTATGTAGTTGTACACGTTTGATAATTGTTATGGGTATGTAGTTGTACACGTTTGATAATTGTTATGGGTATGTAGTTTTACACGTTTGATAATTGTTATAGGATATGTAGTTGTACACGTTTGATAATTGTTATGGGTATGTAGTTGTACACGTTTGATAATTGTTATGGGTATGTAGTTGTACACGTTTGATAATTGTTATGGGTATGTAGTTGTACACGTTTGATAATTGTTATGGGTATGTAGTTGTACACGTTTGATAATTGTTATGGATATGTAGTTGTCCACGTTTGATAATTGTTATGGGTATGTAGTTGTACACGTTTTGATAATTGTTATGGGTATGTAGTTGTACACGTTTGATAATTGTTATGGGTATGTAGTTGTACACGTTTGATAATTGTTATGGGTATGTAGTTGTACACGTTTGATAATTGTTATGGGTATGTAGTTGTACACGTTTGATAATTGTTATGGGTATGTAGTTGTACACGTTTGATAATTGTTATGGGTATGTAGTTGTACACGTTTGATAATTGTTATGGGTATGTAGTTGTACACGTTTTATAATTGTTATGGATATGTAGTTGTACACGTTTGATAATTGTTATAGTATGTAGTTGTACACGTTTTGATAATTGTTATGGGTATGTAGTTGTACACGTTTGATAATTGTTATTGGGTATGTAGTTGTACACGTTTGATAATTGTTATGGGTATGGTTGTACACGTTTTGATAATTGTTTATGGGTATGTAGGTTGTACACGTTTGATAATTGTTGGGTATGTAGTACACGTTTGAGTATGTAGTTGTACACGTTTGATAATTGTTATGGGTATGTATTTGTACACTTTTGATAATTTGTTATGGATATGTAGTTGTACACGTTTGATAATTGTTATGGGTATGTAGTTGTACACGTTTGATAATTTGTTATGGTATGTAGTTGTACACGTTTGATAATTGTTATGGGTATGTAGTTGTACACGTTTGATAATTGTTATGGTATGTAGTTGTACACGTTTGATAATTGTTATGGTATGTAGTTGTACACGTTTGATTAATTGTTATGGGTATGTAGTTTGTTACCCGTTTGATACTTGTTATGGTATGTAGTTTGTACAGGTTTGATAATTGTTATGGGTATGTAGTTGTACACGTTTGATAATTGTTATGGGTATGTAGTTGTACACGTTTGATAATTGTTATGGGTATGTAGTTGTACACGTTTGATAATTGTTATGGGTATGTAGTTGTACACGTTTGATAATTGTTATGGGTATGTAGTTGTACACGTTTGATAATTGTTATGGGTATGTAGGTGTACACGTTGATAATTGTTATGGGTATGTAGTTGTACACGTTTGATAATTGTTATGGGTATGTAGTTGTACACGCTTGATAATTGTTATGGGTATGTAGTGTACACGTTGATAATTGGTTATGGGTATGTAGTTGTACACGTTTGATAATTGTTATGGATATGTAGTTGTACACGTTTGATAATTGTTATGGGTATGTAGTTGTACACGTTTGATAATTGTTATGGGTATGTAGTTGTACACGTTTGATAATTGTTATGGATATGTAGTTGTACACGTTTGATAATTGTTATTATGGATATGTAGTTGTACACACGTTTGATAATTGTTATGGTATGTAGTTGTACACGTTTGATAATTGTTATGGGTATATAGTTGTACACGTTTGATAATTGTTATGGGTATGTAGTTGTACACGTTTTGATAATTGTTATGGTATGTAGTTTGTACACGTTTGATAATTGTTATGGTATGTAGTTGTACACGTTTTGATAATTGTTATGGATATGTAGTTGTACACGTTTGATAATTGTTATGGATATGTAGTTGTACACGTTTGATAATTGTTATGGATATGTAGTTGTACACGTTTGATAATTGTTATGGATATGTAGTTGTACACGTTGATAATTGTTATAGGTATGTTTGTACACGTTTGGATAATTGTTATGGGTATGTAGTTGTACACGTTTGATAATTTTTATGGGTATTGTATTTGTACACGTTTGATAATTGTTATTATTGTACACGTTTGATAATTGTTATGGTATGTAGTTGTACACGCTTGATAATGTTTCATGGGTATGTAGTTTGTACACGTTTGATAATTGTTATGGGTATGTAGTTGTACACGTTAGATAATTGTATGTGGTATGTAGTTGTACACTTTATAATTGTTATGGGTATGTAGTTGTACCTTTGATAATTGTTATGGTATGTAGTTGTACACGTTTGATAATTGTTTTTAGGGTATGTAGTGGTACACGTTTTGATATTGTTCTTATTGGTATGGTAGATTTGTAACACGTTTGATAATTGGGTATGTAGTTGTACACGTTTGATAATTGTTATTGGTATTTAGTTTGTACACTTTTGATAATTGTTATGGGTATGTAGTTTGTACACGTTTGATAATTGTTATGGGTATTGTAGTTGTACACGTTTGATAATTGTTATGGGTATGTAGTTGTACAACGTTTGATAATTGTTTATGGTATGTAGTTGTACACGTTTTGATAATTGTTATGGATATGTAGTTGTACACGTTTGATAATTGTTATGGTATGTAGTTGTACACGTTTGATAATTGTTTATAGGTATGGATTTTGTACACGTTTTGATAATTGTTATGGTAATGTAGTTGTACACATTTGATAATTGTTATGGGTATGTAGTTGTACACGTTTGATAATTGTTATGGTATGTAGTTGTACACGTTTGATAATTGTTATGGGTATGTAGTTGTACACGTTTTGATAATTGTTTATGGGTATGTTAGTTTGTCAACCGTTTGATAATTGTTATAGGTATGTAGTTGTACCGTTTGAATAATTGTTATGGGGTAATGTCTTGTACACGTTGATAATTGTTATGGGACATGTAGTTGTACACGTTTGATAATTGTGTATGGTATGTAGTATTGTACACGTTTGTAATTGTTATGGTTGTATGTATTTGTACACCGTTGATATTGTTATGGGTATGTAGTTTGTACACGTTTGATAATTGTTATGGGATATGTAGTTGTACACGTTTTATAATTGTTATGGGATTATGTAGTTTGTACACGTTTGATAATTGTTATGTATAGATTGTACACGTTTGATATTGTTATGGATATGTAGTTGTACACGTTTGATAATTGTTATGGATATGTAGTTGTACACGTTTGATAATTGTTATGGATATGTAGTTGTACACGTTTGATAATTGTTATGGATATGTAGTGGTACACGTTAACTAATTGTTATGGATATGTATTGTACACGTTTGATAATTTGTTATGGAATATATGTAGTTTGTACACTTTGATAATTGTTATGGATATGTAGTTGTACACGTTTGATAATTGTTATGGATATGTAGTTGTACACGTTTGATAATTGTTATGGATATGTAGTTGTACACGTTTGATAATTGTTATGGGTATGTAGTTGTACACGTTTGATAATTTAATGTTTAATCCATCATAGATAAATGGCTATGTAATTACACACACACACACACACACACACACACACACACACAAATACATTCTTCTATAGAAAAATGTACAAATTTAGCTTGCTGTAAACAAAAATATATATATATGCTGGCTCGCTCCTGCTCGCCAAGAAAATATTGATGGATGGGGATAAACGTCTTAAAATTGTAGGCTGAATGGGGCCGAATAGATACAAGCCAGAGAAAGAGAGAAAAGGGGAGAAAAAAAAGCCTTTGACCCCCCTTAATCAATTTCCTTACTCTTGCATTTTTCACGGAATTTCCTGACCCATCCTCCTCCTGAAATTAAGTTCCCCCTTGCCCTCTTAAAATTCTCAGACCCCCCCCCCCTTCTCTCTCGCTCTCTCTCACTCTCTCTTTGCTATCCTTTCCTTCCACTGTCCTTTACTCTTGGGTTAGCTATCTCTATTATAATTAAATCCTGACCACCTCGCTGGGATCGTAAGGTCTGTGTGGTCAGTGTATCTATGTAATTCTATTTTTTTCTCTCTCTCTGTCAGATATCCTGTGACCATATATATCTATTAATCATATCTCAAGAAGCTGTAATGTCTGTATTATTAATCATATCTCAAAAAGCTGTAGTGTCTATTATTAATCATATCTCAAGAAGCTGTAGTGTCTATTATTAATCATATCTCAAGAAGCTGTAATGTCTGTATTATTAATCATATCTCAAGAAGCTGTAATGTCTGTATTATTAATCATATCTCAAGAAGCTGTAATGTCTGTATTATTAATCATATCTCAAGAAGCTGTAATGTCTGTATTATTAATCATATCTCAAGAAGCTGTAATGTCTGTATTATTAATCATATCTCAAGAAGCTGTAATGTCTGTATTATTATTAATCAAATCTCAAGAAGCTGTAATGTCCTGTATTTATTAATGATATCTCAAGAAGCTGTAATGTCTGTATTATTAATCATATCTCAAGAAGCTGTAATGTCTGTATTATTAATAATATCTCAAGAAGCTGTAATGTCTGTATTGTTAATCATATCTCATGAAGCTGTAATGTCTGTATTATTTAATTCATATCAAGAAGCTGTAATGTCTGTATTATTAATCAAATCTCAAGAAGCTGTAATGTCTGTATTATTAATCATATCTCAAGAAGTTGTAATGTCTGTATTATTAATCATATCTCAAGAAGCTGTAATGTCTGTATTATTAATCATATCTCAAGAAGCTGTAATGTCTGTATTATTAATAATATCTCAAGAAGCTGTAATGTCTGTATTGTTAATCATATCTCATGAAGCTGTAATGTCTGTATTATTAATCATATCTCAAGAAGCTGTAATGTCTGTATTATTAATCATATCTCAAGAAGCTGTAATGTCTATTATTAATCATATCTCAAGAAGCTGTAATGTCTGTATTATTAATCATATCTCAAGAAGCTGTAATGTCTGTATTATTAATCATATCTCAAGAAGCTGTAATGTCTGTATTATTAATCCATATCTCAAGAAGCTGTAAATGTCTGTATTAATCATATCTCAAGAAGCTGTAATGTCTGTATTTTTAATCATATCTCAAGAAGCTGTAATGTCTGTATTATTAATCATATCTCAAGAAGCTGTAATGTCTGCATTATTAATCATATCTCAAGAAGCTGTAATGTCTGTATTATTAATCATATCTCAAGAAGCTGTAATGTCTGTATTATTAATCATATCTCAAGAAGCTGTAATGTCTGTATTATTAATCATATCTCAAGAAGCTGTAATGTCTGTATTATTAATCATATCTCAAGAAGCTGTAATGTCTGTATTATTAATCATATCTCAAGAAGCTGTAATGTCTGTATTATTTATATGGTTATTAAAATAGGTCCATATTGCAAATGACTCAAATATGTATTATTCTGTACCAAGTGTATAGTAACTGTATTATTGTATTTAACTGTGTTGGTGGTGTAATGGTTTAGATGTTCATGTTCTGGGTGTGGTGTCACGAGTTGGAATCCCGGGAAGACCATATGCATTCATTATTTTATTCATGTGCATTGGGGTTTGTAATTGATGATTAATGTTAAGAACGGGGTGTTACTTAATCACTTACAATTACTATATCAAATTGTATTATTAACTGCCCGTATCCATTATGTGAGGCTATGTATGTAGGTTATTAAGTTAAGTCTCTGTTGCACATTTTGTGAGAGAGAGAGAGAGAGAGAGAGAGAGAGAGAGAGAGAGAGAGAGAGAGACAGAGAGACAGAGAGAGAGAGAGAGAGATAAGGGTGGGGGTCGAAAGGAAGGGAGAGAGTAAGTGCAAGAGAAGAACATCATTGAGAGAGAGAGAGAGAGAGAGAGAGAGAGAGAGAGAGAGAGAGAGAGAGAGAGAGAGAGAGAGAGAGATAAGGGTGGGGGTCGAAAGGAAGGGAGAGAGTAAGTGCAAGAGAAGAACATCATTGAGAGAGAGAGAGAGATTTACATAGATACACTGACCACACAGACCTTACGATCCCAGCGAGGTGGTCAGGACTTACTTCTAGTAGAGATAGCTAACCCGAGAGTAAGGGACAGTGGAAGGAAAGGATAGCAAAGAAAGGAGAGAGAGAGAGAGAGAGAGAGAGAGAGAGAGAGAGAGAGAGAGAGAGAGAGAGAGGAGGGTTCGAGAGATGGGTAGGAGGGTAGCCAGAGAGAGGGCCGCCCACTACCGCAAGGGACTGATAAGGATTTTATGGTTGAAAGTCTCCGGGAATGTCGCCAAGACCCGGACTAAGTTGACACCCAGGCCGCCAGTCCAAGATCACGACCGGGAATTGGGGGGTTAGAATGGGGGGGGGGGAGGTTCTTGGAATTGGGGGCAGATATTGGGGTTAGGGATATGAAGTTGGGAATTGGGGATTGGAATTGAGGTCAGATACTGTAGTGGTGTTAGGAATTGGGGGCCAGGAATGGGGGGGGGGGGGGGGGGCTCTTGGAATTGGGGGCAGATAGTGGGGTTAGGGATATGAGGTTCGGAATTATGTGTTAGGAATTTTGGAGAGAGGTATTGGGAGCTGGCATGTGGGGTTAGGTATTGGGTCCAGGAATTGGGGGACTGTTGGGATTGGGGTTAGGTTGTGGGGTTAGGACTATGAGGTTAGGAATTGAGAGCTAGGAATTCGGGGCTGTAGGAACTGGGGTGAATATGAGGAGGCTGGGAATTATGAGCTATAGTCCATTCATTTTCAGTAGGCCAAAATTATTCTCCACTGACCTCTTACAAACAACTGGAGTAATCGAGCTCACATTTCGACCATTTATAAAGGGTCAGCCAGGGAATAGGTGTGGAGATATACAGCCCATTTGCTCTAGCCCCATTTGAGTTACAGAGTATAAAAGGTAAGATGTCTGGCCTACTTGTAACGAATGGACTATAGTCATTGGGGGATTGGAATTAAGGGTACGAATTGCAGCTTTGGATTTTGGTTCCAGAAAGTTAATCCCTTGTGTATCGTTTTTTTTTTTTTTTTTTTCTATGTGATTGAGGGAGGCAAAAGGCATTACTGCCTATAGCGAGTGCCTCCCCCATAGTTGAAAGAGTGACAGGGCCAAAATCAAGGGACGTTCGAGCCAAAATGCCTAGACACACGGAGTTTGAAGCAATTTAAGTCATAGGAAGAGGGAACGACTGATTCTGAGAGAGTTCCAGAGCTCAGCTGTTGAGTAGAAGAAAGTTTGAGAGTAACGTTTCACTCTTGGGTTGGAGAGTTGACGTCCTATTCATTATATTCTGGCAACTATTCAGCGGTTTTATTCAGCTTAGGAAGGACGTCTACGCATTAAAAGGCTACACACTATCTCACTTAACCATTTTTACTACCACAGATCCTTTTCAAGCTGCACAAAATCGTCTGAATATAGCTAGAAGAAAATTTAAAAAGACGCTGCGGCACAGAAGGGGTTAAGTGAACAACGGGTGGGGGGGTTGGAAATGAGCCTTGTAATTGACCACTTGCGAGTTTCAGGCTATAAGGAAGTTGGAGCTGTAAGTATCAACATTTAGCAGAATTAACAACTAAAAATACGGTCATAGTACTTTTATAAATACACAAAACCAAACTAATTATACTTCATATCAATCTAGATATTGACATTATTATTGCATTTTTGTTCTATATCGATATTTATGGCTCCAACTTCCTTATAACCTGAAACTCGCAGGTGGTCAATTGGGGGCGATGAAAGGATGGATAATGAAGCCTGCGTATTGGCGGTTTGTAATTGAATTTTGGAAATAAGGTAAGGAATAAGACAGTGATATGAATCGAGGCTAAAAATTTAGGTTTTCTAATTGAGAGCTAGGAATTTGGACCAGAAAGTTAGCTTAGGAATTTGGGGTATAGAAACTGATGGCTAGGAATTGAAAGCTAGTCATTGGCAACTGTAACTTATTGAGAGTTGAATATCGAAAGTTGAATTTGTTATCATATTCTGGTTACCATCAGACGATTTTCTTTATTTTATAATCTATCTATGCGGCTCAAATGGGTAAATTCAATCTCAATATACCCTCTTCGTAACATAGGTCATTCTTAAGCTGCATAAAATCATTCTGGATTTAACTCTCTTTATTATTTTATCTTCTCCATTCTCTCTGTATTATCCCATTATTCCCCTCCATTATCAGAGAATACCTCCTTCCCTTTGTAATCCAATATCCTCCCTCCCTCCTCCCTCCCTGAGTTCATTACCATACAAGAGGAACCCACCCTACCTCTACCCCCACCTACCCACCCACTTTCCAACCCACCTACCTACCTACTTACCAACCAACCAATCAACTTACCAACTTACACCCTCATCAACCTTCCCACCCACCCACCCACTTACTTGCTTACCAACCCACTCACCCACCCACCTACCTACCAATTAACCCACCCACCCCCTTACCACCCAACCCACCCACCTATCTACGCCACATACTTACCAACCCACCCCTTCAAACCGGCCCACCTACCTACTTCCCAACGGTCCACCCACCTACTGTCAACCTATCCACTTAAGCCACCCCCACCCACCTATTTATCCCAAACACCCACCTACCTACACCCCCACACCACCAATAACTCTACAACCTACACCAACCATCCACCTATCTACCATCCATCCATCCATCCTTCTATTCATTTATTCATTCATCCATCACCAGCCACCCCCCTATCTACCATCCATCCATCCATCCATCTATCGATCCTCACCTTCTGTCAAATCCCCACCACCCACCCCCTCCAACCAACCACCTACCAAACCCCCCCAACCCACTACCACCTACCCACCCCCCCCCAACCCTCCTACCCCTACTCCTTTGAACCACTATACCATCATCATCAGGACCAGACTACATTACACCCAGACAGAGAGAGATAAATTAGAGGCTTTCATCATTAGCTACCCCTTGACGCTAACTAAGTAACATTACGCACTATAGCTTATTTATTTGCTGACCTACCTACCTACTTTTTACTTACCACCGTAACGTACCCTAATTTCCTACCATCCAACTTACCCTCCTACCTACTGAACCTACTTTCCTACCCTACCGACACCGACCCACCTTCCTACCCCCCTACCTACTTACCACTTACCTGACCAACTACACCAAACCTACCCACACTTCCTAGTCCTCCCACCTTCTACCTACCTACCCCTACAAAACAACAGCAAATATTTAAAGTCTTTCCTACATATTTCCTACCTACCATCTACCTAATAACATTACACTACTACCGACCTACCCACCTTCCTACCCCCCTACCTACCTACCTACCTACCTATTTACCGACCTACATACCCACCCACCCCCCTACCTACATACCTACTTACCGACCTACCTACCCACCCACCCACCTTCCTACCTACTTACCTACCTACCTACCTATTTCTCTACATAACCCCACACTAAATCCTCCACCCCCACCTACTACATCTACTTTCCGACCTACCTACCCACACACCTCCCCTACCTACTACTACCTACCTACCTACTTACCCACCTACATACCCACCCCCCTACCTACATACCTACTTACCGACCTACCTACCCACCCACCCACCTTCCTACCCCCTACCTACCTACTTACCTACCTACCTACCCACCCACCACCCCCTACCTACCCCTACAACCGCCTACCTAACAACCACCCACCTTCCTACCCCCCTACCTACTATAACCGATAACCGACCTACAAAACATACCCACCTACATACCTACTTACCGACCTACCTACCCACCCACCCACCCACCTTCCTACCCCCTACCTACCTACTTACCGACCTACATACCCACCCACCTACATCCTTCACCACTACCTACCCACACCACCCACTTCCTACCCCCTACATACTACTTACCTACCTACCTACCTACGTACCATACATACCCACTACTACTTCTCCTACCTAAGTTCCTACTTACCTAAATTACCTACCTACCATACCTACCTACTACATACACATACCTACCTACTACCGACCTACCTACCCAACCGACCACAATACCCTATACTACCTACGTACTTACCCCCCCCCCCTACTCCTTTGAATCAATTAATATACTATCATTATCAGGACCAGACTACTACATTATACCCAGACAGACAGACAGACAGACAGACAGACAGACAGACAGAGATAAATTAGATGCTTTCATCGTTAGCTACCCCGTGGCGCTAAGTAACATTATGTACTTTATTTAGCTTAAGGGGGGTAACCGTTTTTTTTTTTATCTTTCTCTCCTTTCTCTCTTTCCCTGGCTTGTATCCAGGATTAACATTCAGCCAACTTTCTAAGAGACTATAAATGTTTAAATATATAGGTGTACGACTTTTCTGGCGAGCGATAGCGAGCCAGCATTGTATGGAGAAATGCGGCTTCGCCTGAGAAATTTTCTATCGAAAAATGTACAAATTTAGCTTGCTGTCAAAACAAAAATATATATACTGTATGCTGGCTCGCTACCATTCGCCAGGAAAATATTGACACCTGGATGGGGGTAAACATCTTAAACAGTAGGCTGAATGGGGTCGACTGGATACAAGCCAAAGAGAGAGGGAGAGAAAGAGAAAAAAAGCGAGGTGGGCTCCCTTAAAAACTGTTAAGCACTGGTGACTAGGTGCATTTTATTAACTACTACATGACAAAAAAAATAAAAAAAAAATTAAAAAAAATATGTCGAAATACTGGAAAGATTAGGCACATACGATGGAATAGTACCCCACCACCGAAATACCTCCCATCTACAACCACACTTTTATTCTCTCTCTCCTTCTTCTCTCTCTCTCTCTCCGCTACTCCTTTGAATCAATATACAATCATCATCAGCACCAGCCTTCATTAGCCCCAAGAACCCAGACACAGATATAGAGAGATCCTGGACGCTTTCATCATTGACTACCCCGTGACGCTAATTTAAGGGGGTAGTAATCGCTTTCTCTGGATCCCCTTTTCCCTCATGTTTAGCATATTAGTTTTGAGGTTTTAAGACGTTCGTTCCGTTAGTTTGGCGATTTTGAGACCTTTCGCCTCATTTTGTTTTCAATATTAAAATCTTTCGTGCCCTTTAGGTGTCGATTATTTTCCTGGCGAGCGATAGCGAGCCTCTAATTTGAGAAGGAACTTTTTTCTAGCGAAAAATGTACACATTTATCTTGAAAGGAGGTCTAGGAGATGTTTTGCTAAGCTTGAAGGAGGCTAACGAGGAAACTCAACAAATACATAAATAAATAAATATATAGACCAAAAAACAAGCACTACCCCCTTAAACAAGCACTACCCCCTTAATGACTTTGTGGCGTACTTTCATTAGCTTGAACACTATTTGGTACGGAGGCAGGTGGCTTGGTGTATCTAGGGAGTGATGTGGGCAGTACCGTTAGTTTCCATACTGTATGTTGCAGTATAAGTGTGTTGAGAAACATAATATTGTACTGAGGTAGGTGGCTTGGTGTATCTAGGGAGTGATGTGGGCAGTACCGTTAGTTTCCATACTGTATGTTGCAGTATAAGTGTGTTGAGAAGCATAATATTGTACTGAGGCAGGTGGCTTGTTGTATCTAGGGAGTGATGTGGGCAGTACCGTTAGTTTCCATACTGTATGTTGCAGTATAAGTGTATTGAGAAGCATAATATTGTACTGAGGCAGGTGGCTTGTTGTATCTAGGGAGTGATGTGGACAGTACCGTTAGTTTCCATACTGTATGTTGCAGTATAAGTGTATTGAGAAGCATAATATTGTACTGAGGCAGGTGGCTTGTTGTATCTAGGGAGTGATGTGGACAGTACCGTTAGTTTCCATACTGTATGTTGCAGTATAAGTGTGTTGAGAAGCATAATATTGTACTGAGGCAGGTGGCTTGTTGTATCTAGGGAGTGATGTGGGCAGTACCGTTAGTTTCCATACTGTATGTTGCAGTATAAGTGTGTTGAGAAGCATAATATTGTACTGAGGCAGGTGGGTTGTTGTATCTAGGGAGTGATGTGGGCAGTACCGTTAGTTTCCATACTGTATGTTGCAGTATAAGGGGTTGAGAAGCATAATATTGTACTGAGGCAGGTGGATTGTTGTATCTAGGGAGTGATGTGGGCAGTACCGTTAGTTTCCATACTGTATGTTGCAGTATAAGTGTGTTGAGAAGCATAATATTGTACTGAGGCAGGTGGCTTGTTGTATCTAGGGAGTGATGTGGGCAGTACCGTTAGTTTCCATACTGTATGTTGCAGTATAAGTGTGTTGAGAAGCATAATATTGTACTGAGGCAGGTGGCTTGGTGTACCTAGGGAGTGATGTGGGCAGTACCGTTAGTTTCCATACTGTATGTTGCAGTATAAGTGTGTTGAGAAGCATAATATTGTACTGAGGTAGGTGGCTTGGTGTATCTAGGGAGTGATGTGGGCAGTACCGTTAGTTTCCATACTGTATGTTGCAGTATAAGTGTGTTGAGAAGCATAATATTGTACTGAGGCAGGTGGCTTGTTGTATCTAGGGAGTGATGTGGGCAGTACCGTTAGTTTCCATACTGTATGTTGCAGTATAAGTGTGTTGAGAAGCATAATATTGTACTGAGGCAGGTGGCTTGTTGTATCTAGGGAGTGATGTGGGCAGTACCGTTAGTTTCCATACTGTATGTTGCAGTATAAGTGTGTTGAGAAGCATAATATTGTACTGAGGTAGGTGGCTTGGTGTATCTAGGGAGTGATGTGGGCAGTACCGTTAGTTTCCATACTGTATGTTGCAGTAGTATAAGTGTGTTGGAAGCATAATATTGTACTGAGGTAGGTGGCTTGGTGTATCTAGGGAGTGATGTGGGCAGTACCGTTAGTTTCCATACTGTATGTTGCAGTATAAGTGTGTTGAGAAGCATAATATTGTACTGAGGCAGGTGGCTTGTTGTATCTAGGGAGTGATGTGGACAGTACCGTTAGTTTCCATACTGTATGTTTCAGTATAAGTGTATTGAGAAGCATAATATTGTACTGAGGCAGGTGGCTTGTTGTATCTAGGGAGTGATGTGGGCAGTACCGTTAGTTTCCATACTGTATGTTGCAGTATAAGTGTATTGAGAAGCATAATATTGTACTGAGGCAGGTGGCTTGTTGTATCTAGGGAGTTGATGTGGGCAGTACCGTTAGTTTCCATACTGTATGTTGCAGTATAAGTGTATTGAGAAGCATAATATTGTACTGAGGCAGGTGGCTTGTTGTATCTAGGGAGTGATGTGGGCAGTACCGTTAGTTTCCATACTGTATGTTGCCGTATAAGTGTGTTGAGAAGCATAATAGGTACTGAGGCAGGGGGGTGGGGGTGTTGTATCTAGGGAGTGATGTGGGCAGTACCGTTAGTTTCCATACTGTATGTTGCAGTATAAGTGTGTTGAGAAGCATAAATATTGTACTGAGGCAGGTGGATTGTTTGTATCTAGGGAGTGATGTGGGCAGTACCGTTAAATTCCATACTGTATGTTGCAGTATAAGTGTGTTGAGAAGCATAATATTGTACTGAGGCAGGTTGGCTTGTTGTATCTAGGGAGTGATGTGGGCAGTACCGTTAGTTTCCATACTGTATGTTGCAGTATAAGTGTGTGGAGAAGCATAATATTGTACTGAGGCAGGTGGCATGGCTGTATCCTAGGAGTGATGTGGGCAGTACCGTTAGTTTCCATACTGTATGTTGCAGTATAATTTTGTTGAGAAGCATAATATTGTACTGAGGCAGGTGGCTTGGTGTACCTAGGGAGTGATGTGGGCAGTACCGTTAGTTTCCATACTGTATGTTGCAGTATAAGTGTGTTGAGAAGCATAATATTGTACTGAGGCAGGTGGCTTGGTGTATCTAGGGAGTGATGTGGACAGTACCGTTAGTTTCCATACTGTATGTTGCAGTATAAGTGTGTTGAGAAGCATAATATTGTACTGAGGCAGGTGGGGTTGTTTGTATCTAGGAGTGATGTGGGCAGTACCGTTAGTTTCCATACTGTATGTTGCAGTATAAGTGGTGTTGAGAAGCATAATATTGTACTGAGGCAGTTGGGTTGTTGTATCTAGGGAGTGATGTGGCAGTACCGTTAGTTTCCATACTGTATGTTGCAGTATAAGTGTGTTGAGAAGCCTAATATTGTACCATGAGGCAGGTGGCTTGTTGTATCTAGGGAGTGATGTGGGCAGTACCGTTAGTTTCCCATACTGTATGTTGCAGTATAGGTGTGTTGAAGCATAATATTGTACTGAGGCAGGTGGCTTGTTGTATCTAGGGAGTGATGTGGGCAGTACCGTTAGTTTCCATACTGTAAGTTGCAGTATAAGTGTGTTGAGAAGCATAATATTGTACTGAGGCAGGTGGCTTGTTGTATCTAGGGAGTGATGTGGGCAGTACCGTTAGTTTCCATACTGTATGTTGCAGTATAAGTGTGTTGAGAAACATAATATTGAACAGTAAGGCTCTCATCTCATCATAAACTGTCTTGATGGTGTAGTGGTTAGAGTGTATAAGATCTGTATTATTGTTATTGTTTGAAGACTTGAATTAATATGAGAACGATTGTAAGAAATTAGCATAACATATAATTATTTTGGCTATTGTAGTAGTACTTCCGAACACATAATTTTAACTATACTTCCGAACACATAATTTTAACTATACTTCCGAACACATAATTTTAACTATACTTCCGAACACATAATTTTAACTATAAACCATAATTCAATTTTTACATGTTCAATAATATAGACTAAAACTTAATAATGGACTCTGCTTCCTAACCACCCTATTCAACTATGCCTATCAATCAAACAACCCTTACCCAGCCACAACACCACCTACTCGACACGACTATGTGAACGTCGACACATCTTTTGTGCTTTAAAGAATAATAAAGGTACAAAAATAATACTTGCGTTAATATACAGACCTCCAGCTCAATCAGTGCAAACTGACCAAGAAATTTACGAACAAATTGCAGATGTAAGTAACTCACAAGATACTGTAATTTTTGGCGACTTTAATTTACCTGTGATACTCTTACTTCACACTCCGGACATGACTTGTATACGAACTTGCAAGAGAGTTCGCTTTATCAATTTGTTCGAACGCCGACCCGTGGTAATAACGTTCTTGACATTGTACTTGCAACAAAAGAAGAATTAATAGAGAATTTGAATGTTGGTGATTAATTCAGTAACAGCGACCGACCATCGTACGATAACTTTCACTTTAAAGTTTACTAGTAACGAACCATATAGTAGCATCGAAAAAGTCCCTAATTTTAAGAAAGCAAACTTCCATAAACTTAGAGCTATGTTTAAAGAAACTGACTGTAGCTTTTTAATTAACAATAACGACATAAATACATCTTGGAAGTTATTCGAAACCAATTACCTAAAAGCAGTGCAAGACTGCATACCATCGAAAATACGGCGTCTAGGCCATAATAATAAGCCCAAATGGTGGAATAAAGATATTTCAAACTGCCTGCTTGCTAAAAAATTTGCTAATGATAGATTAAAATCCTCGCAAAATGACGAAGAACGGGTGAAATTTGTAGAGCTACGACGCAAAGCCAAAAATTGAATTAAGCAAAGTAAAAAGACCTTAGAGTTACATATTGCGAATCAAAGTAAAACAAACCTGAAAGAATTCTATAGTTATATCAGAAAGAAAAAAGTAGTTACTTCAACTGTTGGACCGTTAGTCGGAGAATACACCAAAGACGAAGTACAAATGAGTAATGCCCTCAATACCTTCTTTGCATCAGTTTTTACAACAGAAGACCTCAGTGATATCCCTACACCATCGCCGATTCAGATTGATAATTCAGATGTTCTAAGCAATATCACCGTTACAGAGAGAGAAGTATTGAATTGTTTAGATAAACTCATGATAAATAAAACGCCTGGACCTGATACAATCTCGCCTAGAGTTCTAAAGGAAGCTAAGGATGAGCTCTCCAAACCACTGACATTACTATTCAATAAATCCTTGCAGTCTGGAACTATGCCTGATCAGTGGAAGCTAGCCAACGTAACACCGATATTCAAAAAAGGCAGCAAATCCCTACCCAGTAACTATCCTCCAATTAGCTTAACCTCAGGTGTATGTAAAATGCTAGAAACAGTCATACGAGACAGACTCGTAAATCACTTAGAGGCAAATAACTTACTTAAAGATACTCAACACGGCTTTCGTAAAAAAAGTTCCTGTTTAACAAACCTCTTAGACTTCTTCCACGATATCCTCAACCTATACGATGAGAGTAAAGCTGTAGATATTATATACCTTGATTTTCAAAAGGCCTTTGACAAAGTTCCCCACAAACGTTTACTGCTAAAACTAAAAGCGCATGGAATACAAGACGGTGTGTTGAAATGGAAAGAAAATTGGCTCAGCGACAGAAAGCAAAGAGTAGTCATAAACGGTAAGGCATCTAAATGGACCAATGTAAGTAGCGGGGTACCCCAGGGATCGTACTAGGTCCAATTCTCTTTCTAATTTACATCAACGACATAGATGAGGGTCTCACATGTACAATCTCAAAATTTGCTGACGATACAAAAATTGCAAATAGCGTACTCTCAAAAGAACAAGTTGACGATATGCAACACAATCTTATGCAACGCGCCCTTGTATTGAGTATTGTTCACATGTGTGGGGAGGTTCCTCTCACACCGCTCTCCTAGACAAAGTTGAAAGGAAGGCCTTTCGTATCATTAACTCCCGTCCAACCCCCAACTCTCTGCCATCTCTCTCTCCTCAACCGCCGCAATGTTGCATCTCTCTCGCTATTCTATCGCTACTATAATAATCAGTGTTCCTCAGAGCTATCCCAGTGCATACCACCTCCTTTACGTAGGGCACGTGGTACCCGTCTTGCAACTCAATCCCACCCCTACTCTGTGCAACTCTCCAACCCAAGAGTGAAAACGTTACTCTCAAACTTTCTTCTATTCAACTGCTGAGCTCTGGAACTTCTCTCCCAGATTCAGTCTTTCCCTCTTCCTATGACTTAAATTGCTTCAAACTCCGTGTGTCCAGGCATTTTGGCTCGAACGTCCCTTGATTTGGCCCTGTCACTCTTTCAACTATGGGGGAGGCACTCGCTATAGGCAGTTATGCCTTTTGCCTCCCTCAATCACATAGAAAAAAAAACAAAAACAAAAATCTAGATAAATTGTCATGTTGGGCCCAAATTTGGCAAATGAGTTTCAATGCGGATAAATGTAAAGTACTACATATCGGATACCTAAATGAGAAAGCAAACTATTCGATGAATGGCACTCAGCTTAAGAATGTAAACAGAGAAACCGATCTGGGAGTAACAATATCGAGTAACCTAAAACCGAGTCAACAATGTTCAGAAGTTGTTAAGAATGCAAACAAAATAATTGGCTTTATAGGCAGGTCATTTGAGTATAAATCCAAAGAAGTTATCCTAACCCTTTACAATTCCTTAGTCCGCCCTCTTGTGGAATACTGCGTTCAATCCTGGTGCCCTTATTGCCAAAAAGATATAAACAAGCTAGAAAGAGTTCAACGTAGAGTTACCAAAATGATACCTAGCCTAAAGAACAAACCATACGAAGAGCGTCTTAGAGAATTAAATCTATTTCCTTTAACCCAGCGCAGATTAAGAGGTGACTTAATTCAAGTGTTCAAAATCATCAAAGGCATCGACAATATGGACTGTAGTAAGTACTTCACCTATCGACCAATCTAATTACACGCGGGGAAACGGTTGCAAAATTATTGGTAAATCTTTTTACTCACACGAATCTAAGAATTTCTTCTTCAATCAAGTTGTCAACTTGTGGAATGGGCTTCCCCGAAACGTTATAGACTGCATCACCGTTGATTCATTTAAACTCCGCTAGACAAATATCTCGCATCAAACCCGCGACTGACTGCGTTTGTAAATGAATAACTTTATTTTATCCCCCCCTCAGTTACTAACCCATCTGTCCCCTACTAACTTCCTAATCCTGCCACGGACATTAGTTCCAGGGCAGTAATTCCCTTTCCAATGTTCCCTTACCCACTCTAAACCACTGTTTGGACACTTGATCCTCAGTGTTTTGGAGGACAAGCAACCTAAAAGGGTCACTAGATCTGTTGTTGCTTGATTTCCTTTGTACTCCTTTGTACTCCTCCATAGAATCGCTATCGTACCATCATTAGGTCCACCAGCCTACATTACACCCAGACAAGGACAGACTGGTCGCTTTCATCATTAGCTACCCCACCACGCTAACTGTATGACTTTCTGATGGACCGTACTGTCATTACCTTAGACACCATTATAGGCTAGTACCATCATTAGGACCACCAGCCTTCATTACAACCAGACAAGGACAGACACTAGACAGTGGACGCTTTCATCATTAGCTACCCCACCACACTAACTGTATGACTTTCTGATGGACCGTACTGTCATTACCTTAGACACCATTATAGGCTAGTACCATCATTAGGACCACCAGCCTACATTACACCCAGACAAGGACAGACAGTGGTCTGCTTTCCATCATTAGCTACCCCACCATGCTAACGGTTATGACTTTCTGATGGAGCGTACTGTCATTACCTTAGACACACATTATAGGCTAGTACCATCATTAGGACCCACCAGCCTACATTACAAGCCCAGACAAGGACGACACTAGACAGTGGTCGCTTTCATCATTAGCCTACCCCACCACGCTAACTGTATGACCTCTCTGATGGACCGTACTGTCATTAACCTTAGACAACCATTATAGGCCCTAGTCACCATCATTAGGACCAACCAGTCTACATTAACAACCCATCAAGGACAGACAGTGGTCGCTTTCATCATTAGCTAACCCCCACCACGCTAAACTATAGGACTCTCTGATGGGACCGTACTGTCATTAGCTTAGACACCATTATAGGCTAGTTAAACCCCAAATCATTAGGACCACCAGCCTTCATTACAACATCCCAGACAAGGACAAGACACCTAGACAGTGGAACGCTGTTCATCATTACGGCTACCCTACCCCACCATGCTAACTGTATGACTTTCTGATGGACCGTACTGTCATTACCTTAGACACCACTATATGCTAGTACCATCATTAGGACCCCAGCCCCTACATTACAACCCAGACAAGGACAGACAGTGGTCGCTTTCATCATTAGGCTACCCCCACCACGCTAACTGTATGACTCTCTGATGGACCGTACTGTCATTACCTTGCTTAGACAACCATTATAGGCTAGTAACCATCATTAGGACCACCAGCCTACAATTAAACCCAGACAAGGACCGACCAGTGGTCGCTTTTCCCCTCATTAGCTACCCCACCACGCTAACTGTATGACGCTCTGATGGGACCGTACTGTCATTTACCTTTAGACACCATTATAGGCTAGTACCATCAATTAGGAACCACCCAGCCTCCATTACCCCCAGACAAGGCCAGACAGTGGGCGCTTTCATCATTAGCTACCCCACCACGCTACCTGTATGACTCTACTGATGGACCGTACTGTCATTACCTTAGCACACCATTATAGGCTAGTACCATCATTAGGACCACCAGCCTACATTACACCCAGACAAGGACAAGACAGTGGTCCGCTTTCATCATTATCTACCCCCCACCAACGCTAAATCTATGACTCTCTGATGGACCGTACTGTCAATTACCTTAGACAACCCTTATCAGGCTAAGTACATCATTAGGAGCCACCAGCCGTACATTTAAACCCAGACAAGGACAGACATCATTAGGACTGTAGGACACCAGTTCCAATACAGACAACATTATAGGCTAGTACCATACACCCCCTACCATTACACCAGACAAGGACAGACAGTGGTCGCTTTCATCATTAGCTACCCCACCACGCTAACTGT
>CM064527.1:60810-110465 GCA_032716605.1 Paralithodes platypus
CCATGTCGGATTCTACCCCCCGTAAATGCAGTCCTGGAGAAGCAACAAACATGCGGACGGAGCTGCCACACAGCCTTAGTAAACAACGTCCTCTTGTCGCTCAGGAAACAAGAGGTTGCACTTATCTCGCAGAACAATATGCCTAGTGCCCTCCCACATCTCCTTCACCATGTGTAGAGGACCACTCACCTGATGCTGAAAACAAGCTCATTCAGACTGAAACCGATACTCTCTCCAGGTACTTCTCTTGCCGCGAACAAAACCGCGGCAGACCAAGGTCCCAATCCTTTCCGTTCTCTGCGCAATAACATCGAAGCATGCTTTTCAGCGTGGCGTGCTACCTCTCCACCACCCCTTGACTCTCCGGGTGATACGCAGAAGAGACGACGGTGCTGATGCCATGGTGAATCATAGTTTGTTTTAACAGATTAGATGTAAAATTAAGCCTTGGTCCGATTGCACCTCTTGCAGGTAACCATACCGCGAGCAATACAAGAGCAGGTTCCGGACAACAGTTTTTGATGCCATTTCTCATTGGATATGCATCAGGATAACGAGTGGCCACATCCATGATAGTTAATAGGAATTTATTACCGGCACTAGTAGGGGTAGGGGTCCGACCATACCAATGATGACCTTACTGAAGGGCGGTCCACTGACAGGAATTGGGTGCCACGGGGCTATCGGAATTGTTTGGTTAGGTTTTCAACCCGCTGCCACGTCTGACACCATGCTACCCAGGTTCCCTCCTGCTCCTTCAGCACCGGCCGCCAAAACAATTTTTCTAAAGCGGCCACCGTTTTTCTCACCCCTAGATATCCTGCCAGTGGTATGTCATGCGCCAACCTCAGTAGGCTATCCCTGCACTCCCGTGGCACCACCAACTGGTCCACTACTCCGGACCCCTCTTGCCAACTACGTTTAGGGTCTTGAAAACGCCTATTGAGGATGCCTTCTAAATAAACAAAATCTCCTGGCTGTGCATCACCGTCCTCGTCGAGCTCTACAGCTCCATTATCACACGTTTGGAGGTCAGGGTCCTCTAGTTGCAACCGACGTATATCTGAGGGTGCCAAGCGATCTAACTGCTCCCGGAGCAATGCATGACCTTCCCCGATACTGGGCTGCTCCCTCTGTCTCTCTCGATGTACATACGTTGCTGTCGTGGAGTCTCGTCATGCCCAGCCTCGTCACTCTCGATGGGGGGCCCTGGGGCTACTCCAGAATTAAGTAATGATGCTAATACTGAATCACCCAGGAGACCCGCCGGGTCAAAACTCTTAAAAACCAACTCCAGCTTTAGCCTCCTCCTGTTGATCGTTCCTCCGCTGGTCTGAAGACGGAGGACTAGGCTGTGACACTTTAGCTGCCCGAGCTCGGGTGACACACACGCCATGGGTTGTGTTTGGCACCGCTCGACCCACTCTTGCTCTTCCCTACTCACATCGGCCGGCCTCTCGGCAACGCTAAGGGTATAACCTCGGAACCGGGCATGGCAAAGTCGTGGCCGAGAAGAAGGTCGACGCCCTCCACTGGCAGTTTCTCCACAATCCCGACATCCAATTCACGTGCCACACCATCCACCTCCAACTCCACCGCACCAGCGGGTATGACCGAGTTGCATTAATACTATCGTCCAATTGCTCTTATCTCTTGTCTTTCTAAAGTTTTTGAAACTATTCTTGCTTCCAAATTTCTTAAGCATTTCTCTTCTCATAATCTGCTCTCAGATCGCCAGTATGGCTTCCTTAAGGGCGCTCTACTGGTGATCTTCTTTCATATCTTACTAACTCTTGGTCATCCTCCTTTCGGGACTTCGGTGAGACTTTTTCTATTGCACTAGACATATCGAAAGCCTTCGATAGAGTCTGGCATAAATCTTTAATTTCTAAACTACCCTCCTTCGGTTTCTATCCCTCCATCTGTGCCTTTGTCTCTAATTTCCTTCCGGCCGTTCCATAGCCGCGGTTGTGGACGGCCATTGTTCACTTCCTCACCCTATAAACTCCGGTGTTCCTCAGGGCTCTGTCCTATCTCCTATTCTCTTTCTAATTTTTATAAATGATCTCCTTAACTGTACCTTAATTTCCATCCATTCATACGCAGACGACTCAACCTTGCACTACTCCATTAGTTTTTCAGAACGCCCCAGCCAGCAATCCCTCAACGACAAAGTAATGAAGCCATAGAACTCTTAAATTCGATCTAAATACTATTTCCAATTGGGGCAGAGGAAACCTTGTTAACTTTAATGCTTCCAAAAACCCAATTTCTCCATCTATCTACCCGTCCGGATCTCCCAGCGGACTATCCCTTATTCTTCAACAATACAAAAATCAACCCTTCATCTTCTCTCGATATTCTTGGTGTCTCTTTTTCTTCTGCTCTCATTTGGAAGGACCATATTACCAGTCTTGCTAAGGCAGCCTTCCAGAAGCTGGGTGTGCTCAACCGCCTTAGGGGGTTCTTTTCCCCTGCACAGCTTCTTGCTCTGTACAGGGGCATAGTGCGCCCTTGTATTGAGTATTGTTCACATGTGTGGGGAGGTTCCTCTCACACTGCTCTCCTAGACCAAAGTTGAAAGGAAGGCCTTTCGTATCATTTCCCGTCCACTCACCAACTCTCTGCAATCTCTCTCAGTCTCCGCCGCAATGTTGCATCTCTCTCGCTATTTCTATCGCTACTATAATAATCAGTGTTCCTCAGAGCTATCACAGTGCATACCACCTCCTTTACATAGGGCACGTGGTACCCGTCTTGCAACTCAATCCCACCCCTACTCTGTGCAACTCTCCAACCCGAGAGTGAATACTTACTCTCAAAATGTCTTCTACTCAACGGCTGAGCTCTGGAACTCTCTCCCAGAATCAGTCTTTCCCTCTTCCTATGACTTAACCCTTTATTAGCGGCCTCACCACTAAAGTCGTATTTAATAAAGCTGGACTATGTGGCGGCGCTCGACATAACTCGAGTGGCAATTTCAGCACATAATGTGGCTGAGAGAGAGAGACAAGTGGTGGCAGGAGACTAGCGAGCGTATGACTGCTCCAGACCACCGCGGCGAACCTACTGACACAAATCTCAGCTCCCTCCTCCCTCTCTCACTCGCTACATACTCAATTATGTACCGAAAGTACCGAATTACCTGCTTTTTGCACTCGCGTTGCACGGATATTGCAAGAAAACTATCCATCATACAAGGATCGTTATGGTGTCATTTGAAAGCTCTGTTTATGCCCTTTCAGGGATAGATACTTGTTTTACGTTCTGGGTCTTATTTAGGCATGAAAATGATCACGTAACAGCCCTATTTTGGCTAAAAACACCCCGCTGGGCGGTACACATAAATAAACCGCATAGGCCGCTCGTAAGGTGTTAAATTGCTTCAAACTCCGTGTGTCCAGGCATTTTGGCTCGAAAGTCCCTTGATTTTGGCCCTGTCACTCTTTCAACTATGGGGTAGGCACTCGCTATAGGCAGTTATGCCTTTTGCCTCCCTCAATCACATAGAAAAAAAAAAAAAAAAAAAAACACTACCACCCGAGCCGCGTTTATAGGGTAGCCAGTCAAGTTTTTCATCAGAGTCTGGGAAGCACCTGTATCACACAAGACCTCTACTCCATGCTTGCGCCCCGCCCACATCACGCAACCCCGCCCTCTATGGTCGCAAAAAACATCCTGAGCAGGGTTCGAGCCTCCCAGGTGCTTCTGCATTGGCTGTGCCTCAGCCTCTGACGAACTGCCTCGGGCAAACTCAGATGACTTCGGAGACACACCAATGTTGCAGGCCAAAGACACAGCTGCTGTAGGTGGTTTGCTAGGACAGACTCTTGCAAAGTGCCCCTTTTTATGACAATGATAACACTCCAACTCCCCTTTGGGCTTCCCTTGGTACTGGGAAGGTCCCCGCCCCTTCTTAAATGGGACGGTGCTAGTCTTGTGGTCAGTCTTGGTATCATGGCTCTTGTACTTGTTTGCATAAAGGTATATCACTAACTCGGGGGGGTGGGGCGTCACGCCCCTTGTTACCTGCCTCACTATGCTGGGCAGACCCGCACCCACGAATTAGTGATAGCCGGAGGTCAGACATCTCATCTGCCTCCTGTGGAGTTATTGGTTGCTTTTCTTTAAGGTTTAACGTCAGGTCGCCGCCCGTGCATTTGAAAAACTGCTCTAAAAAGCACCAACTGTTTAATGTCGTCAAACGTAGTAGCTTTCTCCGACCTCAGCCAATTCCCAAAAGCATCGGACAGATCCCGGGCATGCTCCAAAAAGGTGCTCTCCCGACCCTTGGTAACACCCCGGAACTTCAACCTGTACGTCTCTGGTTGTAGTTCGTATGCTCTCAGGACAGCCTCCTTGAGTTCCTCATAGATAATACAAGACTCTATAGGCAACGCATCGTAGGCTTTAACACCTTACGAGCGGCCTATGCGGTTTATTTATATGTACCGCACAGCGGGGTGTTTTTAGCCAAAATAGGGCTGTTTACGTGATCATTTTCATGCCTAAATAAGACCCAGAACGTAAAACAAGTACCTATCCCTGAAAGGGCATAAACAGAGCTTTCGAATGACACCATAACGATCCTTGTATGATGGATAGTTTTCTTGCAATAACCGTGCAACGCGAGTGCAAAAAGCAGGTAATTCGGTAGTTCCGGTACATAATTGAGTATGTAGCGAGTGAGAGAGGGAGGAGGGAGCTGAGATTTGTGTCAGTAGGTTCGCCGCGGTGGTCTGGAGCAGTCATACGCTCGCTAGTCTCCTGCCACCACTTGTCTCTCTCTCTCAGCCACATTACGTGCTGAAATTGCCACTCGACCTATGTCGAGCGCCGCCACATAGTCCAGCTTTTTTTAACTCGACTTATGTTGTTCGCCGCTAATTAAGGGTTAAGACCCTTGCCTATTAATCTAGAGGATACAAGTGCTGCCCATGTATTCTCTGGCCACTGGTGTTCCTGGCACTTCTTCTCAAAGCGTGCGAAAAATTCTGTAACACCACTCTCATCAAACACCGGAACCAGTTTCAATAAGTGCGAGAGAGACTGCTCATGAACACGGTTACCAGCCCCAAGTCGCTGTCCCGTTGTCTCTACTCGCGACTTCTCTACGTCCATGTCGGCACAGTACCTAGTCGACTCTAAATCAGCTTGGATTTTTGCTAGCTTGGCTCTCTCTTCTATCTTGGCTAATTCTATTTGCTGCTCACCTGCCCTGATAGCCTTTCTCTCTTCGATCTTAGCTAATTCGAGCTGAAGCAATAATTCTGGAGATAACCCTTGAGGAGGTGAAGGTGCTACAATGTTTGAAATTACCGGTGGTCCCCCCAGGGGCAACCCCCCTGCCAGTCACCACCCAACTGCGGAAGCGTACCCGGGGTCGGCAAACTACGGGGATGGCTGGGAGTCGAGTGTAGGGGAAGCATGGCCGAAGGGCTCTGAGCACTCAACCCATCTCGCTCACCAGTCACCCTGCCCAGTACACACGTTATCAAGTTATCCTTGGTCATGCTGCTAGTAACCGCATGACCGATAGCTGTGGCCAGGCATTGAAGACCGTACCGATCCATACCCTCCAACCGCTCGGCAGTAACAGGCCATTGCAAAAATATCCTAGCATCCTCCTCACAGTTCACCCGATTAACCCTTTCATCATGCTGCTGTTCCTCAGTTTCGACATTACGTACTGTGTCTCCATTCTCCTCTGACCCGGTATAAGACATGATGCTCACAAAAATTTCTCACCACAATATTCAGAAAAGAAGTACCGCAAACTCTTATGTAGCACTATTCACTTGCCAAAAATGTCTGAAGACTCTCAAGTGCTATACTACTTTGCCAAAAAAAATTAACGTGCCCACTATATTCCTCAATAAAACAAATGACCACAACAATCCTGCAATTATCTCTTAGTTCACAAGATCCTGAGCTAGGTCGCCATTTGTTACGATCCAGGTTCTCAAAGACACAGGGCTCTTCAACATTGAACTAGATAATGTCAAAATGCAACAACGGTAACACTAGATCCAACCCCTGCCTTAAACACTGGAAAACAAAACACCATTACCGCCCTGAGTCGTGCCTGGACAACGAGGTATCCTATGACTCGGTATCTGGTGCACACACACTAGGCTGACGCTCGATGAAACAGCCTATTCTCAAACAGTAAAAGATACTCGATTAGGTTACACAAAGAAAAGATAGTTAACGTGATTAATTAACGTTACTGTAGATACTCAAATAACTGGCACTCCTGTATTAAAGAAAGTGCAATGCTAGTCCTGCAACATCAACTGGAAACTTCTGAAATAAGTCTGATGCTGGGAAGATGTTCGTAAAGAATCTTGAACAATTATAATGCAGAATACGGGTCACAATAAATACTAGGCCATATAGTAATAATAGGCAGGCGAATAGTAAAGACTGCGCAAAGGTAGTAATGCTCGACAACTAAAGAAATGCTTCGTGACACAACGCAACAGCCTACTAGGGTTGTGCAACTCAACATCAACCTCGGCTCAAAAGTGCAGTGAATAATAATGTTGCATACATATAATAATGGGGGCTTATCTCTAACCAGTGTCTGCTCAGTTAATAAAGTCTAGCTTTGGTATCAAGGCAGGGCAACAATGGGTGAGCATGCGGCTCGTAGCCTAACGTTGTCTGAAGGTGGTATAATGAAGATTACGTTATATGACGGGGATGCTCTCTTGATAAATCTAGGTCTCTAGTACCTAGTTCTATCCTGGCGATCCCTCAGAAGTCAACACAAAGAGGCAGCAATATGTTGTGAGGGATAGGCTATGGCCCGATCACACCACAGCGCTGTGCTCGCAAAGTAAACCCACCCGAAGACAACTTAGGCTCCCACAGTACCTGTCGATGTCGTGCAGCGCTTAGCTAACACTGCACACATCGGAGACAACGACACAGTAACCCTACCCCTAGTCTAGCTTTAGATAACCAAGCAGAATCACTCAACACCTTGCCAGGAAGACATATACCGGTCTACAACCTTCCCGAGAGAGGACACATACGGAAAAGTCCGTCTCTCTAACCTCAATAAAGCATAATACCTCCTTAATCTAATACATGGAAATATCTGAGAGCTTTCGCGTACAATATGACTGACCGACGGTGAACGTCTATGCTGAAACCAGAAGGGATGATGAGTTTAATAAAGATTAGAGAATGAGAAAGGAGAAGTCGAGAGAGAGAAATAGTATGCAAAGTGGCGAGTATGGGGGACAGAATTGCAAAGGATGTAGGACGATACGCGTGTCAGGCAAGCTCTGAGCTGGTAAAGAACACGAGGCCGCGATGGGCAGGGATTAGTCGACCCCCCGACCGCCAACGCCGTCAGCGCCCAAGCGAGCCGCGTCATAGCTCACCCCGCTGCCAGGTGCTCCCTCACCCTCTCTCGCTCGCCTCCCACACAAGCAACATTTATATTATAGCGAATATAAAATACAAGGCGCGGTCACAGACCAAAACAAAGACCATTTCTAGACTGTCTGTGGCAACACGACACTAATTAAATAAAGCAGATCATTCTAGGACAACTGTAGCCCATCCCCCCATCCTGGCGAGCGCTAGCGAGCTGCGATGCCCCACGCAACCATTCTGCTAACGCCGAGAGGCGTCACAGCAGGCAGACATGCAGCGGAGCCAAAGCCACAAGCCCTCCCACCACACTTCCAGGCGCACCCTTCATATTAATCGTCTCCCTGGGCCAGGCGCCTGATGGACTATTATCTAGTCCAATTTGCGCCCGACCCCTTACTCCAAATGACCAGGTGTTCACTCAACTATTCACAAACATTCTCCATTCACTCCTGTCCACCACCACTTCCCCTGCCTGATCTATAGTCGTTCCTCTATCATCCAAAGCTTTTCTTACACAGTATCTCCATCTCATTGGGGGTCATCCTGCCCTTCTATCTCCCCTTGTACCTGACTCACATATTCTCTTTGTAAGCCTTTCATCTCCATTCTTCAACATGACCATACCAGCTCAGCACCCTTCTGTCTACTCTGGCTGATAAATGATCCTGCTGCCCTTCTCCTACGTATCTCTTCATTCCTCAATCTGTCTCTACGAGTAACTCCACACATACTCCTCAAGCAGCTCATCTCCATTACATCCAGCCCTCTTTTCTCCTTTTCTTCAGAGCCCATGTACAGCCCCATACATCACTGTTGGCACAACAATTCCTTGATACAGTGCACTTTTTACTTTCACTCCGAGATTTCTCGTCTCCACATACTTCCCATTGCTCCGAAAACCTTCCTTCCTTCACACACTCTCTGTTTTACCTCCATTCCCATTAATTATGGAACATTATGGCTAATTATATATATATGTTGATGACCATGGCTGTTTAAAATTACTATAATGAAGCATACATTTATGTAACACTGTACCAGCTGGAACTGGTGGTGGGTGTACAAATATTTACATATGCATAATTTGTTCGCAGTACCGTCTTTTGTGTAGTTGTGGGTGTCATTAACCCCTTCAGCACTGTGACGTAGTATTCCTCATATTCTGGTTACTATTAGACGATTTCCTAACTCATAATCTACCTCTAGGACTCAAAGTGGTAAATATGATCTCAATAAACACTCCGAATTGCATAGGTACTGTTTAAACTACATAAAATCGTCTAACTTTAGCCTAAAAAAAAAGGTAAAAAGTCAACATCGTGCTATACCGGTGACATACTTTGATTATACTCTAGACATATTTAGACGATCTTGTGCAGTCTAGGAAGAATCTGTTAGTTAGAAACCTTATAATTGCTAGTTAATAAACTCGCTCAATAATAGCGCATATATAATGAAAAGGATGACACCGGTATTGAAAGGGTTAAGCTGTTTAACCCTCTGTACTCTATTTCATTTTATCTGACAGTAAATTGAATCCTTTATAAGCTAATTTCTCGATACTTAATGGAACATTATTGAACCACAATGTCTCTGCGTCATATCAAGACCAAGTTTATGTAAGTAGCACCAAATTTCACTACATAATCTTCAAAATTACTGTGAAATCTTGATGGGAACTTTGCAACTTACCATCAGTTGAAAGAAACAGGGTATAGTAATATTTTCGAAAGGTCAAAGGGGGCGAAATTCTATTCCGTTTTACCTACGATATAAATACATTACTTGTTCTGAAATATGGCCATTTTATTCGATATGAATGTGTTAAGGGGAGATGGGCCGTTTTTCGGGTCCCCCTTCTTCTTCATGTTAGCCCCACTAGTTTTCAGAGTTTAAGATATTTGCCCCGTCAGTTTGTCGATTTTAAGACATTTCGCCCTATTTATTTGTCAATATTAAGACCTTTCGTGCTTTTTAGGTGTCTATTTTTTCATGGCGACCGATAGTGAACCTGTAATTCAGGAAGAACTGGCCTTAGCCAGGGAAATTTTTCTACCGAAACAAATTTACAAATTAATCTAGGAGGATGTAATGGATGATTTATTTTTTGTTTTAAGTTTGATGGAGGTCTAGGGAGGAAACTAAAAACATTATAAAACTGTATATATAAATGAGCAAATACGACACATCCCCCTTTAAGCGGTTTCACTTAGAAATGGGCATAATTATGTGAACACAATTTGAGTCGTGCGGTTATAGTGGATATGAATAATATTATAGTTAGTATTGCTTCGTACATCCTTAATCGGAGTACTATTTATCATTATATATATATATATATACCGGTATATATACCTGTATATAATTATATATATATATTATACTGTATATATATGTTAGTTTGCTACCCAGGCCTCTATCAAACTTAAAAAACACCCCCAAGACAATTCCAGATTAAGTTGTACGAAATATGTCCCACAATATGTGTGTGTGTGTGTGTGTGTGTATGTGTGTGTGTGCGCACGCGGGCAATAGCAGGACCGTATACATGAAATGTTTTAGTGTCATGATCTTTATATAAAACGAAAGGTGTCTGGATACATAAAGGAGGAAAAATCGTGGACACTTTTCATTCGTTTTTTTATCTGATACGAGATTTGGCTGAGTCTTCCAGAGAGTTTAATCACCTTATTCAGGACTCGGAAACGAATATCTGGGGAAGGAAGGGCGGAAGGGAAGGGCTGAGGACATGGCAGGGGTGAGGGAGAGAGTGTGAGATAGATAGATAAATAGATAGATAGATAGATAGATAGAGAGATAGATAGATAGATAGGTAGAGATAGATAGAGATATATATATATATATATATATATATATATATATATATAGACAGGTATACAGTATATATAGATATATATATATATATATATAATATATATATTATAATATATATATATCATATATATTGAGAATATATCACAAATACACGTGAGCCACTAAATGTTTCTAGTCTCTCAGTGGGGATCGAACCATCGACCATCAGGACGATAGCGGACGCTTTAATCAATTACACCACGGCAGACTGCCGTGGTGTAATTGATTAAAGCGTCGGCTATCGTCCTGATGGTCGATGGTTCGATCCCCACTGAGAGACTAGAAACACATATATATAATATATATATACAAGGTGTCCAAAGAGGAAATGGCATAACTTTGGAAAATGACAAAAAAAGGTACTCTAAGCCTAAAATCTTCTATAAGAAACATTCCAAATCTCAACCGCTTTGGAGATATTGCACGTTGAAAATGGTATGTTCTTAAATATGTCTCCATAATGTTGGCTTAGCTGTCATAGTGCCTACCACACCTCCATCAAACTGCAATTATTTGACCATGTTATTATGAAGATATACTTATTTAGTAAGTTACAAAATTATTATAGACATATTAGCTCACCTTGAACCAGTGGGAAACTATCTGACATGGAAGAGTCCATTACAATGATGTGGGGGAGGACGCTATATAAAACCTTCAATATCTTTTTAACGGTTGAGATTTGAACTTTTTGTTCTAAAAACATTTTATGCTTAGAATACTTATTTGTTTTATCATTTCCCAAAGTTATGCCCTTTCCTCCTGGGACACCTTGTTTATATATATATATATATATATATATATATATATATATATATATATATATATATATATATATAGAGAGAGAGAGAGAGAGAGAGAGAGAGAGAGAGAGAAAATGAATGAGCGAGTGATTATATCTGTCAACAAAGATTCTGGCAATGACATAATGTACCAAGATGAAGTGGGAAGAAAATATCCAATGGTTGTTACAATTAACATAAACAACGTGTAAAATAAATACTTGAGTAACGTATAGTTAATTTGTTGTATAATTATCATGAAATTTGATAAATAAATGTTTATAGTAATTTTAGTTACGATTTATCATTAATTCAACCCCCTGAGGATTAAAACGCATTTTGACACATTATTTGGGCTATTACTAGACGACTGCATGCAGTTTAGGAAGAACCACTTGGAATGTAAGGGGTCAAAATCAACTGCATAGTGCCTCCGACTGCCACACATCCTTCCTAAGTTGCCTAAAATCGAAAAGGCGAAACAACACATCATAACCAGGAGTGTTGTTTGTTTAGGCTGACGATAAATTTATCCTCCCTGTGTTCTACTACTTAATTTAAATGTGTTCTGGCTAATAACACACGATTTGTATTCAGCTTTGGCATGCAATCTAGGAATGAAAGGGGTAAAGTTTATCTCAGTTAACGCTGTGACTTCCACTGCTCCTACCTAAATTGAATATATTAATTGTCCAATAATTAAAAGAAAACAGAAGATAAATGCGTAATAGCATCTTGAAAGGGTTAACATGTAAACAAAACAAAAATATATATACTGTATATAAATATATACTGTATCATGGACTACAGTAGATCTGGACTAGACACGAAAATGGAACTTTGCAGTAAGGGACCCAAAATCGGACAATGAACCCCCAAGTTCAAACCACTAAACTGCGAAAATATCAAATGTTTTGCGGTTTTCGAGGTTCGAACTTGGGTGTTCGTTCTCCGATTTTGAGTCCCTTACTGCAAAGTTCCATTTACGGGTCCAGTCCAGATCTACTGTAGTCTATGACTGTATATATATAATATATATATATATATATATATATACATATATTATATATATATATATATATATATATATATATACATATATATATATATATATATATATATATATATATAGGTATATAGTCTTAATCATCCTTCTTGAAATGAATTAAATACGAAAACCTAAACATGGTGTAAATACAATAATATCGGTGTTTATGTGGCTTTGTTCCTTGTCTGTGATGGAAACATAAAACAGAATTCGCCACAAAAATATAACAACAAGAATGATGTGCGATTCAGGTAAGGTGCCACAATTAATTAGAAGTAGCTGTAAAACAAAACTTTACAATCGAGAGAAAAATTAAGTGAAGGTAAAACATGAAAAAAATGAAAGGAAGAGAGTAATACTGGTGCAGACGTCATGTTTCTGAGCAAATTTTAATTAGAGGAAAATTGAGCAAGAGTTGGGACACGCCATAGAGAGAGAAAGAGAGAGAGAGACAAAACAGTCGTAAGGATATACGGAATACTAATTAGAGAATGGTTAGGTTTTACTTAAAAATAACGATGGGTGTAAGTGTGTGTGTGTGTGCGTGCGTGTGTCTGTGTGTGTGCAGGAATTACACACATTTACACAGAGTTACACAGATTCTCAGACCACACAGACTTTGCGGTCCCTACTACGTGGTCCGGCCTTTATACAACTAGAGGCAGGGTCACTTTATAGTAGAAGAATAGGACAGCAACGTCAATGTAGATAGCTCTCTCCCTAGTAGATAGAGATAGAGAGAGACAGAGAGAGCGAGAGCAAGAGCTAGAGCCAGACGGGGAACATGATGGGCGAGGTCTTAAGCCACTTTCACACATTCACGATGTTGGTCCTGATGTACCCCGAGGTACACAAATTGGTACATCGGCAGAGACAGTGACAGGATGTAAGCGTTTGATGACGAAGCCTGGACGGTGACACATTGTAGCCACGCCGGGCCAGATGGTACCACGGTTGCAACACGACGGCGCCACGTCAATGCTGTAATGGTCAAAATTCCGGTCAAAACCGTAACCCGACGTACCCCGACGTGGCACGTGGGGAACACGACGAGGGGCGATGGACTTATGATGGTGACACGTGGCCGACCCGACGAGGACGACGCCACAACGTCAGGCAGCCTGACAGATATCATCAATACATATGGTGTTAAAGGTATTACGTTCAACGGTCAAGTTTAAGGTAAGATAAGGTCAAATTATTTCTTTGTAGGGTATAGGCGTATGAATTTTGTTATATAAAATCAAGTTTTTGTCGTAGAGAGCTGGTTCTTCGTAAATAACAATCTGTATTCATTGCCGGTATACGAAATTAATATCTAAAATCTGTATGGAACGTTAAATTATATGAAAATAGACCATGAAGTGAAGCGAAAATATTTACCAGTGGGTGACAGCGGCGACGGACAAAAAATATTCAGGACAAATTAAAGTTTTGATCGTACATAGGCCATATATGTACCATTAGAAAGCTAATGAAAAATCCAATATATCACTTGCTTACAGAATATTCATTGTCCCATATTTTATCGGTGAAAATGGGGAGGGAAAGTATGGGCGGACTGAACAGTAACCTTCACCTACGGTGAAATTCCACATATTATTATTTTAATTTATTTTGTTGTTGAAATCTTATATAATAACCTTTCCTCTTGCCGTTCCTATTTTTTTTTAAATAACAACAAACAATTATTATGGGTGAAAACCAACTAAGATGGGGAGGGAAAGTACGGGCGGACTGAACAGTAACCTTCACCTACGGTGAAATTCCACATATTATTATTTTTATGTATTGTTTTGTTGAAATCTTATATACTAACCTTTCCTCTTGCCGTTCATAAAAAATGTAATTAAAAAAATAATTATTATGGGTGAAAACCAATTGAGAGCGAATATTTTGGTGCGGCTGGGATTCTATAAAAACAAAAAACTATCGTTATAGATTTATTTCTATAAAATCCAATATTGATGATAGCATATTCTAAACACCGCCATCATGTTCAGCGGAAAAAATTGTTGTGATTTATTATGCAAATAAAAATAACGATATACCGGTACCGGTATATCTCATATAGTATATAATATAACAGTGCGTTTAATCTCCACAGGTAGGCTACACTTCGTGATGAATCATATTTTCTCTAATTGTGGAAGGTAAAATGTATTGATATAAACCTATCTTGTGCAATAGGATTGATATAAACATAGCTTGTGTAAGGATGGAATCGTCGAAAACACAGGAACAATCTCCTCTATCTAAACCCATCCACCCACACAAACACTACCTTGTGTTAAATTAATCAATAACACTTAGTATTTCCTTTGGCTTTTACTATTATAAACACTACTGTAGTAGGTAAAATGAAATTCAATTCCATAGAGCATAATTATAATAAAATTTATTGCATACCGTGTATCAGTGGCGGTCGATATAGCCACACAGGAACAATAACACACACACACGCACACACTCACTCGACAATTAACACACGTGTTTCGGTAATCATACCGGTACACTGATTTTTCATTTGAACTTATTAACTCGTTTAATGTAAGTTGATTATGGAATATTATATACGGTATATTATACGGTATAGGCATACCGTATACCATATCAGGTCTTTATTTATTCATCATGTGCGTATTTATAGTGTTGTCAAAATACTCCACTAATCCGAAGCACTGTCGGTCCGCTGCCATTCGGATTACATGACTTTTACTGTAATATATTATAACTATTTATACCCCGACGCCGCCACGTCGATGCCGATGCCACCGGATGCAGACACGCGAGACCACGTCATCGACACGTTGTACCCGACGTTACCCATGGTACCACGCCAAAAGTACATGTGCGAAATATTTGAACAAATCCAAACCTTTGGTGGCCAAGCCCGATTTGCCACGTCCCGGGTGCGGGTAACACGACGCTCCCCGACGATCCCGACACACGTTGGGGATTGCACCACGTTGTGTCCTGATATTCAAATCGGGGTACGTCGGGACCAACATCGTGAATGTGTGAAAGTGGTTTTAGGGGGTAATGACATGAGGTAAGACAAAAAGGAGAAGATATTGAAAGTGTAAATGAGAGACTGGAATTTTGAAGGAGGGTTGGATAATCTGAAGTCGTAGCAGGGATGAGGATTAGGAGGTAGTGCTTGGTTTTTGGTATATATATTTATTAATTAATTTATTTTTTAATGTTCTCACTAGACCTCCATCGAGCTTAGAAAACCCCCCCTAGACCCCCTTTTTAAGATAAATGTGTACATTATTCGGAAGGACAATGTGCTGGCCGAAGGCCAGTTCCTTTTAAAATTAGAGATTCGCTATCACTCCCCAGGAAAAAATTGAAACCTAAAGGGTAGGAGAGGTCTTAATATTGATAACAAAATGAGGTGAAAGGTCTCAAAATCGCCTAACTAACAGAACGAACGTCTTAAAACCTCAAAACTAATATGCTAAACATGAGGGAGAAGGGAGTCCCCAAAAAAGCGAGTACTACCCCCTTAAGGAGTGATTAGGGGCAGTGAGAGAAATAATTGGGTAGTGTATGGGGGCATTGAGATTGTGAGATCGAGAGCAACATACATAAGGGACGATGATTGTTTTGTTTTTCGGGAAACCTTTCTCCCTCATGCTTAGCCCCATTAGTTTTCAAATGTTAAGACTTTCGGCTCATTAGTTTGGCGATTGTAAAGCCACTTTCACACATTCACGATGTTGGTCCCGATGTACTCCGAGGTACACAAATTGGTACATCGGCAGAGACAGTGACAGGATGTACGCGTTTGACGACGAAGCCTCGACGGTGGTCGTAGCCACGCCGGGCCAGATGGTACCACGGTTGCAACACGACGGCGCCACGTCAATGCTGTAACGGTCAAAATTCCGGTCAAAACCGTACCCCGACGTGGCACGTGGGGAACACGACGAGAGGCGATGGACTTATGATGGTGACACGTGGCCGACCCGACGAGGACGACGCCACAACGTCAGGCAGCCTGACAGATATCATCAATACATATGGTGTTAAAGGTATTACGTTCAACGGTCAAGTTTAAGGTAAGATAAGGTCGAATTATTTCTTTGTAAGGTATAGGCGTATGATTGTTTTTATATAAAATCAAGTTTTTGTCGTTGAGAGCTTGTTCTTCGTAAATAACAATCTGTATTCATTGCCGGTATACGAAATTAATATCTAAAAACTGTATCGAATGTTAAATTATATGAAAATAGACCATGAAGTGAAGCGAAAATATTTACCAGTGGGTGACAGCGGCGACGGACAAAAAATATTCAGGAAAAATAAAAGCTTTGATCGTACATTGGCCATATATGTACCATTAGAAAGCTAATGAAAAATCCAATATATCACTTGCTTACAGAATATTCATTGTCCCATATTTTATCGGTGAAAACGGGGAGGGAAAGTATGGGCGGACTGAACAGTAACCTTCACCTACGGTGAAATTCCACATATTATTATTTTAATTTATTTTGTTGTTGAAATCTTATATAATAACCTTTCCTCTTGCCGTTCATAAATTTTTAAAAATAACAACAAACAATAATTATTTTGGGTGAAAACCAACCGAGATGGGGAGGAAAGTACAGGCGGACTGAACAGTAACCTTCACCTACGGTGAAATTCCACATATTATTATTTTTATTTATTGTTTTGTTGAAATCTTATATACTAACCTTTCCTCTTGCCGTTCATAAAAAATGTAATTAAAAACAAAAATATTATGGGTGAAAACCAACTGAGAGCGAATATTTTGGTGCGGCTGGGATTCTATAAAAACAAAAAACTATCGTTATAGATTTATTTCTATAAAATCCAATATTGATGATAGCATATTCTAAACACCGCCATCATGTTCAGCGGAAAAAATTGTTGTGATTTATTATGCAAATAAAAATAACGATAAAAAAAACGATATACCGGTACCGGTATATCTCATATAGTATATAATATAACAGTGCGTTTAATCTCCACAGGTAGGCTACACTTCGTGATGAATCATATTTTCTCTAATTGTGGAAGGTAAAATGTATTGATATAAACCTATCTTGTGCAAAAGGATCGATATAAACATAGCTTGTGTAAGGATGGAATCGTCGAAAACACAGGTACAATCTCCTCTATCTAAACCCATCCCCCCCCACACCACTACCTTGTGTTAAATTAATGAATAACACTTAGTATTTCCTTTGGCTTTTACTATTATAAAGACTACTGTATTATGTAAAATTAAATAAATTCCATAGAGCATAATTATAATAACATTTATTGCATACCGTGTATCAGTGGCGGTCGATATAGCCACACAAGAACAATAACACACACGCACACGCACACACACTCACTCGACAATTAACACACGTGTTTCGGTAATCATACCGGTACACTGATTTTTCATTTGAACTTATTAACTCGTTGATATAAGTTGATTATGGAATATTATATACGGTATATACGGTATAGGCCTACCGTATACCATATCAGGTCTTTATTTATTCATCATGTGCGTATTTATAGTGTTGTCAGAATACTCCACTAATCCGAAGCACTGTCGGTCCGCTGCCATTCGGATTACATGAATTTTACTGTAATATATTATAACTATTTATACCCCGACGCCGCCAAGTCGATGCCGATGTACCCTGATGCAGACACGCGAGACCCACGTCATCGACACATTGTACCCGACGTTACCCGATGGTACCACGCCAAAAGTACATTGTGCAAAATTTTTGAACAAATCCAACCCTTTGGTGGCCAAGCCCGATTTGCCACGTCCCGCACCGCGGGTAACACGACGCTCCCCGACGACCCCGACACACGTTGAGGATTGCACCACGTTGTGTCCCGATATTCAAATCGTGGTACATCGGGACCAACATCGTGAATGTGTGAAAGTGGCTTAAGACCTTTCACCCGTTTTGTTTATCAATATTAAGACTTTTCGTGGTATTTAGGTGTCGCTTTTTTTCTTGGCGAGCGATAGCGAGCCTGTAATTTAGGAGGGATTTCTACCGAAAAAATTTGGAAATACATCTTAAAGGGGGATCCTGGGGATGTTTTTAATTTTTTTCTTTTTTATTTTATTTTTATTTTTTTTATTATGGAAGTCCAGGGAGGAAACTAAGTAAATATTATATATATATGAGAACAAATCTACCAGAATACTAAAGCCTTCCCCCTACAGAAGAGATTAGCAGGGGAACAAGGATTTAGGCCAGTGAACCCCTTGATGATTCGGACACGTTTGGACAATGCAGTGTGTCTAGTATTAGACGATTTTGTTCAGATTAGGAAGGGTATATGGAAGTCAGAAGGTTAAGGGGGGATGGGCGTTTTTATTTGGTCATGTATGTATCTTTTACTATTGTGTTACTTTCCTCCTAGACCTTCATCAAGCTTATAACCTGAATGACGCGAAAAGTCTAAATATTGACAAAGAAAGGGGACAGAAAGTCTTAAAATCGCCAAACAAATGTGCTGAGCGTCTTAAAATCTGAAAACTAATCGGGCTAAACATGAGGAAGAAGGTGGACCAGAAAAACGACCCAACTCCCCTTAATTGACATAGTTGTTTACCATTATTGTTCCCAATGATCCTCCATGAGCAGTCTAAAAAACGTCGAATAAATAATAGCCAGAATAAACTGTCAAAACGCGTCATGATCCCCAAAGGGTTAACATTGGATTGTGGGATAGCAAAAAGATATCAAGCTAATGGACGAGGATAGGGGGCATACATTAGCTTAAGGGAAAATGGGCCGTTATTCTGGTCCTCATTCTTCCTCATGCGTTTCCCCATTAGTTTTGAGATTTTAAAACGTTTGCCCCATTAGTTTGTTGATTTTAAGGCATTTCGCCCAATTTCTTTGTAAAATTTAAAACTTTTTGTGCCCTTTAGGTGTCGATTTTTTCCTGTCGAGCTATAGCGAGCCTGTAATTGTGGAGGAGCTGGCCTTCGGCCGTGACATTTGTTATCGAAAAAATTTCAAATTAATCTCGAAGAGGAATCTAATGGAAGTTTTTTAAGCTTGATTGAGGTCTAGGAAGGAAACTACAAAATAAATGAATATAAATAAATAGACCCCCAAAAATAACCACTGTCTACTTAACTTTCTTTTACCAAGTGCTCTACTCCATTTTATCCTCCTCTTTTGTCTGTCGTTGCATCATTCTGTTTCATAGTGCTAATTTTTCTTCATCTACTTATTTTTTTTTTCTTTCTTCTTAGTCGTATCTTCTTTACAGTATACAATTTCATTTTATCCCCCTTTTCTTTTTTTCATTTCCAAGGCATCTCTCTTCTGGCCACGTGTTGCTGCTTCTTCATTCTTCTTCTTCTCTTTTCGCAGTATATTGAGTTTTTATCTCAGTTTCTGTTTTATTCCATTGCATTTTCTCTTCTGGGATACTAGTTGCTTCATTATTCTTATTCTTCTTATTCTTCTTCTTCTTTCCAGTATACTATTGTTTTTATCCCCGTTCGTTTGTCGCTTTCCATTGAATTTCTTATTCTTCTTCTTCTTATCCCAGTATACTATTCCTTTTTATCCCCATTTGTGTTTTCTCTTCCATTGCATCTTCTCATTGCGCTACTCCTTGTTTCATTGTTCATCATCTTCTTTTCTTGCGTAACTTTTTTGTTTATTGTTTTGTTTTTAGAGACAATGAACGGAGGGAGGAAAAACAGACAACAAATAGGTACATGTGCCTAAAGGCATCCTCCATTCAAAAAATGTTTGTAACAACTGGATTTAAACATTTGTAGATTGTAAGTTTGTGGAAAGAAATTCGGGAAGTGAATTCCAAAGAGTAGTAGCTCTGAAAATTAATTTTGATAAGCAGAAGTCTGCATTGTGGAGGAGAAAGTGTAAATTCATGGGCGCTCTCAGCTGCCCTAGTTCTACGGGGAAAGATGTGGAGAGGCGGCACAATTGAAGCAAGTTCCTCGGAACAATTGCTGTGAAAATATCTGTAATAATGCGAGGGATGCAACGTTTCTTCGTATGGATAATGTGGGAAGGTTTTTCTGACTGCAGCAGGGTTATTGATAATCTAATAGCTTTATTTTGAATTTGTCCAACTGCCTCAATGCAACCTCCACTTCCACCCCACAGAGGTGAACAGTAATCCATCTTAGAACGCACATGACTTTATATATTACGGCCAACTGCTCGTCAGTGAAGAATTCTCGAACTCTGTACAGGAGTCCCAGTTTTTAGAGGCATTCTTAGCAATGCTAACTAACTACTTAACTTTATTTTTCTTCCCAGCAAACTATTCCATATTCTAACCTTATCATGTAGCTCTTTTAATTATCTATCTTCTGCTCCACTACATGCTTCATTTATCTTCTTCTTCTTCTTTGCTAAATACTGATCCCATTTCCATTACTCCATTTTGCTTCATAGTTCTTATGTCTAAACGCCTCTAATTTGGCACCATTGATTTCACTTTCCTTTTATATTTAGTATATATACAGTATATATATATATATATATTATATATATAATATATACCGGTATATATAATATATATATACGTATACAATTATGTGAAAAAGGAGAGAGAGAGAGAGAGAGAGAGAGAGAGAGAGAGAATCAGAGCGCGAGAGAGTGAGAGAGAGAGAGAGCGAGAGAGAGAGAGAGAGAACGAGAGCGCAAGAGAGAGCAAGAGAACGAGAACGAGAACGAGAGCGAGAGAGAGAGAGAGAGATCCGGTTCTCGAAGGCAACTGCAAGAACTCACGCAACCCACACCTTGCAACTGTCCCCGACCATGCAACCCCCGCCTCCCAACTGTGACCCCGCATGCAACAACCCCCCCCCCCCCCCACCCCCACACATACACACACAAACACTCTTCCTAGCCCACCACCCAAGAATATACACTGACAGGGAAGGGGAGCGGAAGGCCCACACAAAACGTAAATTAAACAGAAAATATATGATAACAAAAATAAGTTTAAATAAAGTAGGTGTGCAGTTTTCGCATTACCCCCAAAAAAAAAAAAATATATATATATATATATATATATAAACTGCATACGCAACTCTGCGACCCAGAATTCTGCAAGTAGTATTGAACATCTTAGGTAAAATCGGTTTATGTACAGTATACAGTATATATTAAATGATGTTTATACTCACAGCCGGACTTGAACCACCGACAGTCAGAACAAGTGCCAATACTTTAATCCACTATACCACAGCGTGATAGAGGATACTTGTGTGTAGTGGATTACAGCATAGACACTCGTCCTGACTGTTGGTGGTTCATGTCGGGCTGGGAGTATATATATATATATATATATATAGATATATCATTACATTTATGATCACATTGAATCTTAACCATTGGAATATTTATCTATAATAAAGTCAGCGTAACACTATTTTGTAGCATTTTGAATATGGTGCAATTCAAATTTAAAATATATATAAGAAAGAAATAGTGACCATAATCTGTGACCTTCACCATTCACCTTGACCTTTGAATAACAAAAACAACAAATTTGGACAAGCGTTGCATTGACCAACCGAATTTGCCAGCAAAATTTGGTGACGATACGTAACCCGTTCAGTATAATTCTGTCGGTTTCATTTCATACTGGATATTAAGGTGATTTTTTTTAGTTTATGAAGGGCCTCCATCAATTAGCAGGCTTTAAACTATCTTAATTACCCCTTTTTATTACCACAGATCCTTCATAAGCTCCACAATATCGTCTAATTATAGCTAGAACACAATAAAAACGACGATACCGGTACACAAAGGCTTGAACAGTCTAGGAAGAGTTTAAGGAAAATTATTAACACTCTTCTTTTGTTCTTTGACCTTGACTTTAACCTTAAGTATTATATATATATATATATATATATATATATATATATATATACTGTATATATATACAGTATATATATATATGATTGAAATATATGTTATCTAAGTAAAATGCAACTAAAAGTCGACAGCTTATAAAAAAATTGTATTTTTTTATGATGAAGTTTAACTTTTGACCTTGGCCTGTGACCTTGACCTCTATGTAGGATTATATTTTTGTTTACTCAGATGTAACCCTAGAAAATCAAATAAATGTGTCAAATTTCATTAAAGAGCATCAGTTAGTCTCAGATCAGGCATTAAAAGAATAGTTGACCATGACCATTGACCTTCATCTTGACCTTCATGATGTCTGAAAATTTACCATTTTAAGTTTCCCTTAAAGCACAACTGTCCTAACGAATTTTGTGAAATTTACATGAATAGTAAAGAAATTAGCATATTGACCTTATATTTGACGTTGACCTGTGACCTTGACCTATCAAATGGAATTATGTTTATTCTTGTATGACCTTGGTCTAGGCATTCCGAATATGCATGATATGCCTAATGAGAATCTTACATTAAATTGGAAATACTAGTAAAAATCATATTTCGACCTTTGACCTTGACCCTCGACCTTAGAAATTCTTATCGAGGATTTAGTTAGCTTAACAGCAATGTTCGTATTTACTAGCATTATGACTATGGTGTAATTCGTATAAAAACTTATTTATTACAAATAGTGATCATATAGAGAATGGGAATGTGGAATGGGTGTGTGTGCTGGAGTGAGTGAAGGAACAGCGAGAGAAGGTGCATGTTTGTTTGTAAGTAGCAAATGGAAGGAATGTGTAAGAGAGTATGGGTCTGTGGGTTCAAGGATTGTGTGGGTGAGAATGAAAGTAGGAATACAAACGTGGGTGATTGTATGCGTGTATGCCCCGACAGAGGATATACTTGAAAGAAAGAAAGAGGATTTCTGGATGAATGTGGAGGCGTGCCTGGAGAAGTTTGACAAGAACGAAAGAATATTTCTGATTGGGGATATGAATGGTAAGGTGGGTGATAGGAAAGTTGAGGGAGTGGTGGGAGGGTGGGGGGTACCATCAGAGGTGAATGGGAATGGTAGTGCACTTGTGGACGTATGTGTGGGAAGGAGGCTGTGGATAGCCAACACCTTCTTCCGACACAGAATGATCCACAGGTACACGTGGAAACGGATGTTGACGATGAAAGATAAGACAGTGGTGGAACGAAAGTCATTGATTGATTATGTATGTGTGGATGAACGAATGAAGAAATCTGTGATGGATGCTAGGGTGTATAGGGGTATTGGAGGGGGTCTGTCTGATCATTATGTAGTGGTAGCTAAGGTTAGGATACAAAAGAAGTGGGTGAGGAGAGCGGGAGGGAGGCGAGAGGAGGGTGGAATGGTGAGGAGGGTGGAGAGGTTGCAGGAGGAGGAAGTCAGGGAGGAGTACAGGAGAGCAGTGGAAAGACGACTAGGTGGGTTCGACCTGGAAGTTATGGAGGAAGTGGAGGAGATGAGCAAGGTGTTTAAGGATGAGATCTGTGCAGCATGTGAGGAGGTGTGTGGAGTGAGGAGAAGAGGGAGGGGAGTGAAAGGTACAGCATGGTGGACAGAGAGGTAAGAATAGCTGTGGAAGAAAAGAAGAAAGCATATAGAGTGTGGTTGGGTAGTAGAGGGAATGAAGATTCCGAGAGACAGAAACGAGCGAGGTACGTGGAGAGTAAGAGGGTGGTGAAGAGAGTAGTGAAGGAAAGTAAGAGAAGAGTAGATGAGGAATTTGGAAGGAATCTGAGTGTAAAATGGAGGGAGAGTAAGAAACTGTTCTGGAAAGAAGTCAAGAAAGTTAGCGAAGGTAGCAAGGGAAACAGTAAGGGTGTGAAAGATAAGAATGGGAGAATGCTAGCCGAGAAGCAAGAGAGAGTCGAAAGATGGAGGGAGTACTTCAGTGAGTTGCTAAATGAAAGGAATGAAGAGCCAGCAAACATAGCTGGATATGGTATGGGAGGGAGAAGAAGAGAAGTAGTGGAGGAGGAGGTGGGGATCAGGAGGTCAGAAGTGTGGGAAGCCATGAAAAGAGTGAAGTTGGGGAAAGCACCAGGAACAGATGGAGTGTGTGGGGAAATGTTGAGGTATGGTGGTGAGATAGTGATAGAATGGGTATTGGAAAATGTGCAAACTAGCATGGGAGAAGGGGAGTGCACCCGATGACTGGAAGACTGGCATAATAGTCCCCCCTATATAAGGGCAAAGGGGAAAGAGGAGTGTGTGGTAACCACCGAGGAATATGTCTTCTAAGCGTAGTAGGGAAGGTATACAGTAGGGTAGTGATTGAGAGAGTGAGAGTGAGAACGGAGAAATGGATAGGCGACGAGCAGGGAGGTTTTAGGAAGGGAAGAGGATGTGTAGATCAGATTTTTACCCTGAATTGTGTTGTGGAGAAGTATCTGGAGAAGAAACAAAAGGTGTATGTTGCCTTTATGGACTTGGAGAAGGCCTATGACAGAGTGGATAGAGAAGGTTTGTGGAAAGTACTTAGAATATACGGAGTAGAGGGCAAGTTGCTGAAAGCAGTGAAGAGCATGTATGAGGGTGCAAAGGCGGCAGTACGTGTGGAGAGTGAGCAGAGCGAGTTCGATGACCTGAATGTTGGTTTGAAACAGGGGTGTGTGATGTCCCCGTGGTTGTTTACTGTATATATGGATGGAGTCATGAAAGAAATACTATCAAGAGCAGTGAATGTTGGTGTATCGCTGAAAAGGGAGGGAATTGAGTGGAAGCTACCTATACTGCTGTTTGCGGATGATACAGTTCTGATGAGTGATAATGAATGGGAGTTGCAGGGTCTGGTAAATGAGTTTGGAACAGTGTGCGAAAAACGGAATTTGAAGGTAAATACGGGGAAGAGCAAGGTTATGGTCTTCGAAAGGGGTGAAGTCACAGAGTGTGAGGTGAAGCTGAACGGTCAGGCTATGGAGATCGTCAACTCTTTTAAGTATCTGGGCAGTGTGTTGAGTAAAGATGGGACTATAGATGAAGAGGTGCGGGAGAGGGTTACAACAGGGAAAGAGGGTTGTAGGAACGCTAAAAGCCAGTAACAAGAAATAGGGTGGTCAGTATGGAAGTGAAGAAGTCCTTGCATGACAGTGTGGTAATCCCGACACTGACTTACGGAAGCGAAGCATGGGAGCTGGTTGAGAGACTCAGACCAAGAGTGAGAGCAGTGGAAATGAATTACTTAAGGAGTGCGTGCGGAGTTACATGGAGGGATAGACAGACTAATGAGGAAGTAAGAAGGAGGTGTGGTGTGGAGGTAGATGTGCTGGAAAGTGTGAAAAGGAACAACTTGAGATGGTTCGGCCATATGGAACGTATGGAAAGCGAGAGAATGACTAAGAGGGTGTACGAGAGCGAGGTGGAGGGACAGAGGGGGAGAGGTAGACCGAATATGAGGTGGAAGGATGGAGTGAGGAACTACATGAACGAAGGCGGTGCTGGTTGGGGGGAGGGGCATCGACTGACTGGGGACAGAGGTGCATGGGGGCGGTTCGTTCGTGGCCACCCCTTCGGGGATCACGGCGTCAGGCAATAGATAGATAGATAGATCATATAGGCCTACTGTGACCTTGACCTTTGATCATTGACTTAAAATTAAATACATATATTTGGATGGTCGTCGCATTGACAAACTGAATTTGCCTGTATAATTTTGTGACAATACATTAAACAGTCTAGGAGTTTAGGGAAAATGACAAATACTCTTGTTTTGACCATGACTTCTGCCCTTAACTATAACAATATATATATATGTGAAATTTTATATATATATATAATATTTAAGTAATAAGCCAGCAACAACCAGTTTTCCAAAAATTTGAGTAATCTTTTTTAATAAATAATAAAAGTTGACCATTGACCTTGACCTTTATGTAAGAGTACATTTTTGTTTGCATTGACATTGCCCATGAAAATCAAATAAGCATGCGTAATTTCATTAAAACCCATTAGTTAGTTTCATATATATCAATATAGTTAACCTTGACCTTTGACCTTTATCTTGACCTTCATGTCTCAAGATATATGATTTTACTTTTCACGTAAAGTGCAACTATCTCACCAAATTTTGTGAAGTTTGCATGAAAAGTAAAGAAAATAGCATATTGACCTTTTATTGACCTTGACCTGTGACCTTGACCTTTCATATGGAATTGTATAGTTTCTTGCATGACCTTGGCCTAGGTATTCCGAATATACATGGTAAGTCTAGTGAAAATCTAACAGTTAGTATAAGAAATACTAGTATAGTAGAAAACCTATTTTGACCTTTGACCTTGATTTTTGACCTTACCCTTTAGAATATTTATTTAAAATGTGGGTAATGCGATATTAAGTTACCAGGAACTTGTATAATGAAAATGAAGACATTTGAGTAAAAAGTAAAATAAATAGTAAAAGTTGACATTTGACCTTGATCTGTGACCTGGACCTTTATGTAAGAGTATTTTTTTTTTTTTTTTTTTTTACATTGCCCCGGAAAATAAAAAAACATGCCTAATTTCATTAAAACCTATCAGTTAAGCCTGGTTCACATATAGACGAGTCGGTGCCCGAGTCAATCATGAGTGATGAAATTTTGCTATTCGGCAATGACTCGTCAATACTCTGCAACACTCGTGTAGACTCTCCATGTATCGGAGTGTTGTCCTGAGTACTCGCCACGTGGCCCAAAAGTTTCATACATGCATGAAATTTCTTGTCCCGGTCACGAGTTCGACGGAAATACGTGTAGACTCGTGTACACACGTGTTGACTCGTGTACATACGTGTTGACTCGTGTGAACTCGTGTTGGATTCTGCATAACTCTTCGCTACTCGTGTTTTACCGTGTTAACCTCTTGTAACACTCTTTGGTGATTCGTCCTCGATCGTGGACATTTTAAGGTTGTATTTTGTATGTCAAAATAAAATGTATGTGACTCCAGGTGTTGTTTTGCATCCAATTAATATTTATAGTTAATTTATTCACATAAGTTTCATTTACAATTTTACTTAAGTTTTAAATGAAAATAAACACCATGTGAGGAAGGTAAAAACTTATGGTGTATTGCATTAGCCTGATGAAGCAATATGCGAAACGTTGTCAATAAAGTGCTCTTCCTCACATGGTGTTTATTTTCATTCTGTCTACTTTTCAAAGTATATTTTTATCAAGTTATAAATGACTTGTTAACAGAAAAACAAATAAGTAATATGAAATTAAATACTTTTTGGAAGAATAGATATAAATTATGATGATTAAGCAATTTGAAGAACATAGTTCATGAAAGAACATATAAGGGAAATATGCTGAAAATTATTATAATAATACTGGTATGGATATACAGATTGAAGTATATACAAAGAACATATATAAGAGTTGTTCGTGGTCAATGTCTCATCACCTAGTATTAAGAAGGTGTTCTTGATCCTGCTATATCAGAAGACTACCTTTAATATTATTATACATAGACTACACACAGTTTATTTCATTGAAATTGAGGAACACCGTGGATTAAATACTTTACAATCAAACTACCGTCAATTACCGTGTGATTATGTAGGACCCTTCCTAAGCTAAATACAATGTTCACGGAGCAGTTAGAACGATATACCGGGTACTCTAATATATATTCCAAGTTGGCATTGGACTGCATGTCTATTTATATTTCACAGAGAGAGAGAGAGAGAGAGTAAACAAATACTGTAAACAAATACTGTATATGTATATGTATATGTATAAATATATATATATATATATATATATATATTATATATATATATATTATACAGTATATAAGCAAACTGTTTACTTGATACGATACTGAAACAGGTCACAAATCAATTAGTTTGAGTGTTGCAAGGAACATATATTTCAGTACTAACGTTGATATTCTAGAGCTGAATCTACATTTTTTATTCATAGACATGAACATTGTTTTCTGTCTAAACTAATATAATTTTGATGAGTATATATATATATATATATATATATATATATATATATATATATATATATATATATATGTATATATACGGTATTTGTTTACAGTATTTGTTTACTCTCTCTCTCTCTCTCTCTCTGAAATATAAATAGACATGCAGTCCTATGCCAACTTGGAATATATATTAGAGTACCCGGTATATCGTATATCGTTCTAACTGCTCCGTGAACATTGTATTTAGCTTAGGAAGGGTCCTACATAATCACACGGTAATTGACGGTAGTTTGATTGTAAAGTATTTAATCCACGGTGTTCCTCAATGTCAATGAAATCAACTGTGTGTAGTCTATGTATAATAATATTAAAGGTAGTCTTCTGATATAGCAGGATCAAGAACTCCTTCTTAATACTAGGTGATGAGACATTGACCACGAACAACTCTTCTATGCGAGTGCTATACAAATAATCGATATTATTTCACGTCTCTCTCTCTCTCTTTTTTTTTTTTTTTTTTTTTTTTCCCCATGAGCACGTATATACAGCATATGTGGCAATCAAATGAGGAAACTATAATAACACCAGACGACGATACTGTTGTTACAGTAGAATAATGCTCTTTGAGCAGTATGTATTCCCTTACCAGTGGTTGTCCCCTTATTATTATTATTATTTTATTATTATTATTGAAATACCACAGGAACGAAAATTCCTGGGAGCGAAACTTCCACCCCCAACGAGATCCCTCTCTTTCTACCACCTCCCTCCACATGTTACACGTCTCGTTAATCACAGTCTTCTAATATACAAATCACATTCCCTTACCCCCTGATATTCTTGAAATACCCACTAAGTATATTCAATTAGATACCAACCATGCAGACTATAATACGTTCGTTGTGTATGGGTACGAGGCGATCTCAAGACACCTTAGCTCCCAGTGCACAACGAACCGGATCATGATTATGTCCGCCTGTATTAAATTATGTATTATGTTGATTTATACCATTGCCTATTTTTGTAATAATTGTATTCAGCTAACTATGATCTCGATAATCATTGATGTAATGAAAATATGAATAGTCTCCTCATACAATTGCACTAGTTCTGTAGTGCTATTATTTACAACCTGTCAATTAATAATTCAGTCACTACAAGCTTGCTTGCTTTTTTTTTTTTTTTTTTTTTTATGAAATACGTATATACAGACTATGTGACAATTAAATGAGGAAACTATAATAACACATCTGAATAATGCCAACCTGACTTATAAACACAAATATGAATGTAACCAGACGACGATGCTGTTGTTTCAGTGGAATAATGGCTCTTTGAGCAGTATGTATCGCCTTAATAGTGGTTGTCCCCTCACAGGATGGGGGGCGCTGCTCAATAAACTCGCCCCTCGGGGAAAAATAACAAAAAAAATCTCTCTCTCTCTCTCTCTCTCTGATATATAAATATGCAAATAGTTAAGGTAGGGGGCGGAGTTAGCTAGCATAAGGGAGTTATACTACACCGATATCAAACACACTCATCACAATAATATTAGTTTAGATGGAGCACAATGAGAAAGGGAAAAGGGAAATGAAGAAAGAAAGAAAGAAGGAAGGTAAGGAGTTGAATATGGAAGGAGGTTAGGGTAAAGGTTAATCTATAGTCCGTATCGGTCTTCACACCTCATTAATGCGATAGTCCGAGGCGGCGGGATAGATCTACATATTTCTCAGAGAGACGGGCAAAAGGGTGGAAAGGGACTTATGGCTGGGACTGTACCTAGAAAAACATACGAAACATATGAGACAAATATAAATATAAACATAAATATAATATATTAATGATTCTGAAACCACATAGAAAAACCTACAAAAAACGATATGAGACAAATATAAATGTATACATATATAGAGAGAATATAATAATGATATTGAAAGGACTTAGAAAAACATTACCCAAATATATGGGAACAAATAAAATCATAGTAATGAATATCATCGCTAAAATATATATAGAAAATAAATAATCATGTACGAGGATTGTTAACATTGACACTCTTGTTGACCCGTGTTACACTCGTGTTGATCCGTATTACACTCGTGTTGATCCGTGTTACACTCGTCGCGACTCGTGTTGACTCGTACCGACTCTTTGTTTTCTTACCCTGGAATTTGACCGTTATTTTTCAAATTTATGCCACTCGTGTTGGGTTCGTGTACACTCGTGTTGACTCTACATTACTTGCACGGACTCTTGTATGAACACGTGTTGACTCTTATAGACTCTTGTTACACTCGTGTTGACTCGGGATCGGTTACTACTCGTGTAGTAATCGGCGTCCAGCAACGCCGATAAACGACGAGTGTCACTCGTGTTGGACTCTGGCACAGACTCGTCTATGTGTGAACCAGGCTTTAGTTTAATATAATAATAGAATAGTTGACCTTGACCTTTATCTTGACGTTTATGCTATGTGTGTCCAAATGAATTATTTTCATTTTCGTTTGAAGTGCAACTATCTCATCATAATTTTGTGAAATTTTGCATGAAAAGTAGATAAATATCATATTGACCATTTATTTGACCTTGAACTGCAACTTTGACCTTTCATATGGAATTGTAGTTTTTTGTATGACCTTGGACTAGGTATTCCGAATATACATGGTAAGCCTAGTGAGAATCTAACAGTTATTATAAGAAATACTAGTGAAAAACTTAATTTGAACTTTGACCTTTGACCTTACCTTTAAAAATATTTACCTAAAATTTGGTCAATATGATATATAAGTTACCAGTAACTTGTATAGTGAAAATGAAGACATTTGAGTATGAACTGAAAAATATGAAATATTGACATTATTTTTAACCTTGACCTTTGACCTTAACCTTTAAGTTAAATAGAATATTTCTTTTTGAGTGACCATTGCATTGACCAAATGGATATACCTGTGAAATTTGGTGAAAATCCATCGAGTGGTCCAGGAGGAGTTTCCGGACAGACAGACGGACGACGGACGACGACGACAGACAAGCTGACTGGTGCTGCACAGTATACGGGCGGGATCTGTGTGTGCGATACCACTCTGCTTCGCAGAGTTGAAAATGTAAACAAAGAATAAATCAATCAATCAATCAATAAAGTAGACGTGCCGTTTTGCCCAAAATCAAAACGGCATACCCAACTCTGCGAGGGGTTACCATCATCACTACTAATACCATCAATCATCATCACTACTACTTCCTTCATCACGACAACGCCACAATCATCACGATACTGTCAACATCACCATTACTATGATCATCACTATTACAATTAAATCATCAATACTCTCACCATCATCACCATACTGTCACCATTGTCACAACCATCTTAATCACTACTATCATTGATACTACAACTATCAACCATCATTACTATTATCACCACATCTTACAATCATCATTACTATGTTAATCATCACTACTAAACCATCATCATTCTACTGTCACAAGTATTTCCATAATGTATCCTACTGTCACCATCATCACTATACTGCCATCATCACATATAGATCTTCATCATCACAACTATTGTCATCATCACTACAACTTCCACCATTACTACTACTCACCATCATCACACAACACATCGTCACTACTGGATAATATACACTACAACTATCATCATTACTTATCACCATCATCTACTATTATGACCATACATAACTACTACTAGTATTGTCACATAATATCTACTGTCACCATCATATCTACTATAGTAATCATAAACAAAACTATCCTACCAACATCACTAATATCACCATTAATCCCACTATTATACCATCACTCTTTTAAAATAACAAACTTAACATAGCAATACGTAGCGAGATGTTTTCGCCCCAGAAGCAGCGTTCTTAGTGTTGTGAGCCCATTTGGGGCTCACACACTAAAGAGCGCATTCTCATTTGGGGGGGGGGGGGTTAAAAAATATTTCGTTTCATATTTTGGACCTAAATCAAAATATTGCATAAATAAAAAAAAATCATTTTTGACTGACTTCGCATTCACGCAACAAATGTTTATGTGAAATCTGGTAAAACTACGTCCAACGGTCTAGGAAGAGTTTCGAGACAGACGGACAACAACGACGACGACGACGACGACGACGATTTTTTTCCGGTGGTACCCACTATACGGGGGGGGGGGGGGGGGGGGGGCAATACCAAACTCTGCTTACGCAGAGTTGATAAAGTAGGTGTGCAGTTTTCGCATTACCCAAAAAAAAAAAAAAAAAAAAAAAAAAAAAAAAAAAAAATGCATACGCAACTCTGCGACCTATAATTCTGCAAGTAGTATTGAATCTCTTAGGTAAAATAGGTTTATATTATATTAATATATATATATATATATATAAACTATAAAATATATATAAGAAAAATAGTGGCCATAATCTGTGACCTTTACCATTCACCTTGACCTGTGAATAACAAAACACTTAATTTAGACAATCGTTGCATTGACCAACCAAATTTGCCAGCAAAATTTGTGGCGATACGTAACCCGTTCAGTAGTTGTTGTTCATTTTATACTGGATATTAACCTGGAGCCCGGCTAGTTTGTAATGTTGTTTTTTCAAAAAATTGTTTATTCCAGAAACAATGGGGTTAGGAATGAAGGAAAAAACCACGAAAACAGATCAAAAAGCTTAAAAAATGGTTACAGAGCCCCCGAAAACGGATTTTAAAGGAGTAAAAATGTAAGCCAAATTATATTGCGCGCGCGCGCGCACGCACGTGGACTTTGAGAGTTTTCGGCACGGTTGCGTGGGATGTACACAGTTCCCATTGAGCCCTCTTGAGTGGCTACACCTGAGGTTACCAATTAGGGTGACGCGTCGGAGCGTCTTGGGGCGCGTTACATACATCGCGACGCTTCAGACGCGTCGCTGGGGCTGTACGGTTCATTTGTAGGGTTATGAAGGGCCTAAAAATTCAGTTTCAACATCCATTAACACCTTATTTACGAACATTTTTTATGGTACCCGCATAGTGGGGTGTTTTTGCAAATAAATGTTTTTACGTGATCATTTTCTATGCTAAATAATTACCCAGAACGTAAAACAAAAGTACCTATCCCTGAAAGGGATAAACAGAGCTTTGAATGAACCATAACGATGTATGATGGATTTTTCTCTTGCAATAACCGTGCAACGTGCAAAAGCAGGTAATTTCAATTCATAAGTATGTAGCGAGTGAGAGAGAGTGAGGGAGAGCTGAGATTTGTGTCAGGTTCGCATTCTGGAGCAGTGCTAAGCTCGTAAGTCCTGCCACCACTGTCTCTCTCTCAGCCACATTTGTGCGATTGAAATTCGACAGTTATGGCGAGCGCCGCCACATAGTCCAGCTTTATTTAACTCGACTTATGTTGCTCGCCGCTAAATAAGGGTTAAATAACTCTTCTCACTACCACAGAGCCTTCATAAGCTCTGCAATATCGTCTAACTATAGCTAGAATACAATAAAAAGAGACATCACCGGTACACAAAGGGTAACAGTTTAGGAAGAGTATTACAAAAATTATTAACACTCTTATTTTGTTCTTTAACCGTAAGTATTATAATATATATATATATATATATATATATATATATATATATATATATATATACCGTATATATAATTGAAATTTATGTTATTTAAGTAAAATGCAAATACAAATATCAGTCGTCAGCTTATCGACATTTGAGTATTTTTTTTTATGATGAAGTTTAACTTATGACCTTGGCTTGTGACCGTGACCTTTATGTAGGATTATATTTTTGCTTGCTCTGATGTAACACTAGAAAATCAAATAAGTGTGTCAAATAACATTAAATCATCAGTTAGTTTCAGAGGTATTAAAGGAATAGTTGACCTTGACCTTTAACCTTCATCTTGACCATCATTATGTCTGAAAATTTTACATTTTAATTTACCCTTAAAGCACAACTGTCTCAACGAATTTTGTGAAGTTTACATGAACAGTAAAGAAATTAGCATATTGACCTTATATTTGACATTGACCTGTGACCTTGACCTATCAAATGGAATTATGTTTATTCTTGTGTGAATTTGGTCTAAGCATTCTGAAAATGCATGACATGTCTAATGAGAATCTTACATTAAATAGGAAAAATCATATATCAACCTTTAACCTTTTCTTTAACCTTGACCTTCAACCTTAGAATATCTTATCAAGTATTTAGTTAGCTTAACAGCAATGTTCTTATTAGCTAGCATTATGAATATGGTGTAATTTGGATTAAAATTTAATGATTATAAACTGTGATCATATACTGCGACCTTGACCTGTAACCTTTGACTAAAAATAGAATACATATATTTGGATGCTCATCGCATTGACCAACTGAATTTGCCTGTATAATTTGATGACAATACATTAAACAGTCAAGGATGAGTTTAGGGAAAATTACAAATAATCTTGTTTTGACCTTGACCTCTGACCTTAACTATTATAATATGTATGTGAAATGTGATATATATGATATTTAAGTAATCAGCCATAACATAGCCAGTTTTCAAAAAATTTGAGTATTTTGTTAATAAATAATAAAAGTTGACCTTCGACCTTGACCTGTGACCTTGACCTTTATGTAAGAGTAACATTTTTGTTGGCAGGGGACATTGCCCATGATAATCAAATCAGCATGCCTAATTTCATTAAAACCACTCAGTTAATTTCATATATTTTAATATAATAGTTGACCTTGACCTTTGACCTTTATCTTGACCTTTATATGTCTCAACATTTACTATTTTCCTTTTCACTTAAAGTGCAACAATCTCACCAAATTTTGTGAAGTTTGCATGAAAAGTATTTTTTTTGCATATTGACCTTTTATTTGACCTTGACCTGTGACCTTGACCATTCATATGGAATTGAATAGTTTATTGTATGACCTTGTCCTAGGTATTCCGAATATACGTGGTAAGCCTAGTGGGAATCTAAGAGTTGGTAAAAGAAATACTAGTAAAAAAAACTATTTTGACCTTTGACCTTACGCTTTAGTATATTTTTCTAAAATTTGGGCAATACAATATCAAGGTACCAGTAACTAGTATAGTGAAAATTAAGACATTTGAATAAAAACTAAATATATATAGAAAATAAGTTGGCCTTTGACCTTGACCTGTGACCTTGACCTTTATGTAAGAGTAAATATGTTTTGTCCATCGACATTGCCCAGGAAAATAAAATAAGCATGACTAATTTCATTAAAACCCATCAGTTAGTTTTATATATATTTATAGAATAGTTTACCTTGACCTTTAACCTTGACCTTCATGACATGTGTCTCAAAATGTGTTATTTTCCTTTTCATTTAAAGTGCAACTATCTCACCAAATTGTGTGAAGTTTGCATGAAAAGTAAAGAAATTAGCATAGTGACCTTATAGTGACCTTGAATTGTGGCCTTGACCTTTCATATGGAATTGAATAGTTTCTTGTATGACCTTCACCTAAGTATTCCGAATATACATGGTATGTTTAGTGAGAATCAAACAGTTAATATAAGAATACTAGTAAAACAAATATTTTGACCTTTGACCTTGACCTTTGACCTTACCCTTCAGAATATGTATCTAAAATTAGGTAAATAAGATCTCAAGGTTACCAGTCCTTGTATAGTGAAAATTAAGAAATTTGAGTAAAAACTAAGACACATGAAATATTGACCTTATTTTTAACCTCGACCTTTGACCTTAACCTTTAAGTTAAATTAAACATTTATTTTTGACTGACCTTCGCATTGACCAAATGAATATACCTGTGAAATTTGGTGAAAATCCATCGAACGGTCTAGGAGGAGTTACCGGACGGACGACGGACGACGGACGACGGACGACGGACGACGGTCGACGACAACGACGGACAAGCTGAATTGTGGTGCACAGTATACGGGCGGGACCTGTGTGTGCGATACCACTCTGCTTCGCAGAGTTGAAAAATCAAAATAAAACAAAGAACTAATTTTAAGATGATAAAAATTTCGAGAAAATGCAAACAAACATTGAAATTGGCTTGCAGTAAAGACAATAGATACAAGAAAAAACATGTTGAAACAATGCCAAAACGAAACACGAAGATTGTATTACAGTACAGAAAATACAAATAAGATACATGTTGAAGGAAACATTTAAAGGAACGGAACTGGATACTGAAGCACTAATACAAACCATTCATATATATTTACATGCATGTGTGACAAAATAAATAAATATATTAAATTGTAATTTTAAATTCGTACTCATGCTGAAGTCTCCGATTTACGTAAAGTATTCAACACTTATTCAGTATTGTGAGGTATGTGTTGTCAATGTGTTTAATTCAGTAACTGTACAGTCGGCCAACATTCATGGTGGGTCAGGGCTTCTTTTATTTATAATATTATACAGCACTATAGTACATTGATGGAAAACGAAATATACAGACTTAAGGGGAGAGGGGAGTTTATTTCTAGACAACCTTCTCCCTCAGGCTTAAGCACTTTAGTGTTCAAATTTTAAGAAGTTCAGCCCATTAGTTTGGCAACCTATCGCCCCATTTCTTTGTCAATATTAAGACCTTTCATGCCCTTTAGGTGTCGATGTTTTTTCCTGGTGAACGATAGCGAGCCTGTAATTGTGGTGGAACCGGCCGTCGGCCGTGATATTTGTTATATACAGTATTATATCGCCCCAATGCTTTAGTAACCATTGTATTCCATACTTGCGTATTTGCATGAATTACTCAATATTGTACCCACTTTACTTATATTCCTATCATAGCAACTTAACATAGATATAATCATCATTGTATATCTTGTATTGTTTTTCACTTATTGTATTCAACAGGAAAGCTAGAGGGTATTCATCTGACCTCTCAGAGAGAGGTCATGGGAACCTGCTTTAATCATCATATTAGATCCTTCCTTGTTCATGTGATCAAGGCGTGGATTATATGTGAGTAGGGTGTGCATGGTGTATTTAAACCACATCCCCTTTTAGTACGAAATCGAGTATTGGATAAGAATTCTGTAAGGTACCTGATGTATGGAAATACATCACTTTCAGGGCATTTCCAGAGTCGATATAAGTCTTGGAGAGCGGTATTTGGCATTCAGATATGAGACCCCAACCTTTGTATCAACAAGGGGGTCCGATTGCCAGCCGCAATAGTGTTGCCAGACTTCTATACTTGTCTTACTGGACTTGATTATTTATATTATATTCTGAATAAGTGGTAAGTTAACATTTAATAAATTCGATGTGAAGTTTATTCAAGTTTGCATTATCTTTCTGTTATATATTTAAGGACTGATATTATCTTTATACATTTTAATAATTAATATTCTCTCAAGATACAGAGAGTTGTGGGAGTTTCCATATGGGTTATACACAAGTTATAACTCCATTACTGAGTCCCATTTAATCATGGTGGCTAGCGAGTGGCCCTGTTCTAAACAGGCCAACGCCTACGGCTCTGTAATTGAACCCTTATACGCTACTCAGTATTAAGTTAAGTTGACTTAACGGTCTAAATAATTAAATTGCTTGCACTTATTAATTCTGATGCGCTCATCTACAGGTTTTGGGGCTGTTCCTATGCAGTAGGACGATATTAATCTCGTTCCACGGACCGTTAGGATTCACTAGTCCGTTCTTTAACCCTTAAAAAGCGGCTCACCACTTAAGTCGAGTTAAATAAAGCTGGACTATGTGGCGGCGCTCGACATAACTCGAGTGGCAATTTCAGCACGTAATGTGGCTGAGAGAGAGAGACAAGTGGTGGCAGGAGACTAGCGAGCGTATGACTGCTCCAGACCACCGCGGCGAACCTACTGACACAAATCTCAGCTCCCTCCTCCCTCTCTCACTCGCTACATACTCAATTATGTACCGAAAGTACCGAATTACCTGCTTTTTGCACTCGCGTTGCACGGTTATTGCAAGAAAACTATCCATCATACAAGGATCGTTATGGTGTCATTCGAAAGCTCTGTTTATGCCCTTTCAGGGATAGGTACTTGTTTTACGTTCTGGGTCTTATTTAGGCATGAAAATGATCACGTAAACAGCCCTATTTTGGCTAAAAACACCCCGCTGGGCGGTACACATAAATAAACCGCATAGGCCGCTCGTAAGGTGTTAAATACAAGAGATGGAAGAGAAGCAGTGATTGAAGCAGAGGTGGATGGAGATAGGTTACCCAGGCCACCCAGGTGGCAGGGAATGAATGAAAGGATTGAGGAAAATGAGGTGAAAGAAGCAGTGAAACAAATGAGAGCGGGAAAGCAGAAGGTTTGGATGGTATTGCTGTGGAGTGTATAAAGAAGGGTGGAGATGTGATAATAGATTGGTTGGTGAGACTTTTCAATGTGTGCTTTGCTGTGTCAATGGTACCAATAGACTGGAAGAGTGCATGTATTGTGCCGTTGTACAAGGGGAAGGGAGATCGGCAGGAGTGTTCAAGTTATAGAGGTATTAGTTTATTGTCAGTGGTTGGAAAGCTGTATGGCAGGGTGTTGATAGAGAGGATACTAAAGTGTACGGAAGTTGCAATAGGAGAAGAACAGTGCGGTTTTAGGAGGGGAAGAGGGTGCGTGGATCAGATGTTTGCAGTAAGACAGTTATGCGAGAAGTATTTAGAGAAGCATAAGGAGATATTTTGGGCATTTATGGACTTGGAAAAAGCGTATGATCGTGTGGACCGTGAAGCAATGTGGAAGGTGTTAAGGATTTATGAAATAGGAGGAAATTTGTTAGAAGCTGTTAAGAGTTTTTATGAAGGGAGCAGAGCATGTGTGAGAGTAGGAAATGGTGAGTTGAGTGAATGGTTTGAGGTAAAGGTAGGTTTGCGACAGGGTTGTGTAATGTCACCATGGCTGTTAAATATGTTTATGGATGGTGTGGTGAGGGAGATGAAAAGGAGAACTATGTGAAGAGGATTGGGTTTAGTAGGGAAGAATGGTAGAGATTGGGAGTTGAATCAGTTGCTGTTCGCTGATGACACAGCATTGGTGGCGGATTCTGATGAGAAACTGCAGCGGGTAGTCAAAGAGTTTGGTGTGGTTTGTGGAAGGAGGAAACTGAAGGTGAACGTCAATAAAAGTAAAGTAATGGTGTGTAATAGGGGAGAGCATAGGGTGAATCTAGATGTGAGGCTGGATGGGGAAATATTGGAACAAGTAGAGTATTTTAAATATCTAGGAGGAACGATAAGCAGGAGTGGAGGTATGGAAGTGGAGGTAAAACAGAGAGTGTGTGAAGGAAGGAAGGTTTTCGGAGCAATGGGAAGTATGTGGAAGACGAGAAATCTCGAAGTGAAAGTAAAAAGTGCACTGTATCAAGGAATTGTTGTGCCAACAGTGATGTATGGGGCTGAGACATGGGCTCTGAAGAAAAAGGAGAAAAGAGGGCTGGATGTGATGGAGATGAGCTGCTTGAGGAGTATGTGTGGAGTTACTCGTAGAGACAGATTGAGGAATGAAGAGATATGTAGGAGAGTGGGGCAGCAGGAACATTTGTCAGCCAGAGTGGACAGAAGGGTGCTGAGCTGGTATGGTCATGTTGAATGAATGGGAGATGAAAGGCTTACAAAGAGAATATGCGAGTCAGGTACAAGGGGAGTGTTACGACCTGGCACTCGGGTACACAAGGGCTCTCAATCAGGACTCGAATACGGCTCGCTGCCACAACGGAAACACACGATCCCAACCCCTGAGTACTGCCAGCCGAACAAAAAACACCAATACCCTCCAGAGTTCAATCTGCTATAACGGGGTATACAAGAACTCGGTACTAGTGTTCAACAACAGACTAATAAAGAGACAGGAATTCTCTAGTCTGGTCAACAATCAAACAAAGAAGTAAGAAACAACAACACCAAAGAATAGTGTTGGCCGAAGCCGAAGTAATCCACCCTTGACTAAGAACTTAAGAAGTCCTCCACCCTCTACTTCGGATCGGCACTATTACGTTACGTTAATTAATAGTCCTTAAGCATCGAGCAAGGAATCTTCTGAAAAAAGTTAGATGCTTCTCGGATGCTCGTAAGAAGTACGTATCGGATTTTGAACAGTAATTCAATAAGAAAAACACTGGCAATTAAATACTATTAAAGGTTTAAATTGGCATAAGAATAATTAAAAGAATATGCAATAGTAAATGGCAAACATTAAAAAGAAGTACTCCGCAAATGCAACGGCAATAGCCTACTCGGATTGTGCTCGTGGGCCACTAATCACTAAAGTAGCCAAGCTTGCAACACATGAAACCAATAGTGCATAAACAATATCATACATAAGGAAAGCTTCAATACTATTCTGTATCTACTAATCGAGTAAAGTCTAGCTGGGGTACTGTGGGCAAAAGGTAGCAGTGACTGAGCAAAAACGGCTCGTAGCCTAGCGAAGTCCTCACAACTGTTTAAAGTATTACGTTAACACTAACAAGTGCACTTTGAGAAATCCAGATCCCTTGTATCTGGTTTTCTCCCGGCTCCTTGACAAAGTAAAAACAAGCTGTTAATAAAATACAGGGTGGTTAGGCTCTTGCCCTCACGCACTGTAAATTATTAACTCAACACAGTCAGCCGCGAAGACAACCTAGGCTTCACTGAACCGAAACGAGTATGCAGGTTTATCGCTTAACCACTGCATCAAACAACAACTCGTAACACAGAAAAGCCTTACCCCAGTCTAGCATTACCTAGACTAGCAGAAAACAGGAATAATAATAATAACACACAGGGAAATGCATAGACAAGTGCAACAAACATAAATCAATCCTATTCTAAGTTAACCCTTCCAAAATAGGCTATCTAATAGGCATGTATCTCATGAGAACTCAAGCGATAATACGTTGGCTGACTAGCTCTGCACCAACGGGACCATGGAAGTTAAAAAGGGTAGGGAAAAGAGGAGATAAGAATGTAAGGTAGTAGAGAAAGTTCACATCAGTCAGAAGAATATATATAGTTAGCAAGGGAAATGAGAAGTCGCTCTGCCTAATGAGTTCTGATCAAAAAATGGCTAGACTTCCCTTTTTATACTCGGCCCTCTAGTGAGCCCAACGTGAACTACTAAGGACCGCCCACTGACAATCATTACGTAATTTCTCTCTCTCCTCTGGGATAGACAAAGGCTTTCCTAGCACTGAGGGGAGGGGGGAGGGGGGGGAGTGCTAGTGAGTTAGGCCCACCTCCCGCATGGCGCACCCACTGACCCCCAACTGTGGCTGCCGCTTCTCCCATCATTACAAATAAGTTTTACACACAATACTTATAACTAATGATATAAAATAGAACTCGTTGACTCAGATGAAAACAAAATACATATTCATATTACTTATAGTACAACGGCTCACATGAACTAAGTTAGGAAACTCTACATAGACTACAGCCAAAGTTCCTGTCCTGACGATCCTAGCGAGAGTGGGGCATGACTAGGCGTTCTGTACAGCATGCTCACACTGGACATGCGTCACACCTCCCCCAAGATTTTACTTGCTCAACCCTGAGCTAAAATCTGACAAACACAGAACCCCATCAAGCCCCTCACTCCCAGCGACCGCATGGCACTAAAACAAAGCTGAGTTTATCACCAAAACACATCTTATTATTAACCAAAAATTCACATTTTATAACTCCTCCCAACAATAGCAAAAAGACACAATATCATGCTCCCAGAGCGAGCTTACAGCAGCTCAGCCGTTTGATAGTTCGTGGACTACTCAAACTCTATAGGCTATGACAAACTTATACGATTACCTATATCAAAAGAAAGAGTTTTTTTATATGATTTTTATATTTTAATATGTTTTTCCCGGCTGCACTATAAGGGCAGCCTATTTTCCTCCACTCAAACCCACACACCTGTGATAGCCTACGACTGATCATCCACCCTTGATAAACAATCCGCGATCACATTGTCACATCCAGCAATATGACGGATGTCCAGGTTATACTCCTGCAACATCAAAGACCGCCTGGTCAGTCTCATATTGCGATTGTGAAATTGATTCAGGAATCTCAAAGGGTGATGATCAGTGTAGATAACCACGACTGGGCCATAGGCTGGAACATACACCTCGAAGTGCCTGAGCGACAGCACAATCGCCAGTAATTCCTTTTCTATTGTAGAATAGTTCTTTTGTGCAGCATTGAACTTCTTAGAAAAGAAACTTACTGGGTGTTCCACACCTTCATTGTCTGTCTGTAGCAAGACGGCACCAGCCCCTACACCACTAGCATCTGTTGCCAGCTGAAAAGGCCTGTTAAAGTCTGGGGCCCTGAGTATCGGGTGAGTACATAGCAAATGTTTCACCAAAGTGAAAGCCTTTTCACACTCAGGTGCCCACAAAAACTTTTTGTCTTTAGATAACAAATCTGTGAGAGGTGCCAACACCGTTGAGTAACCTTTTATGAAGCGTCTGTAGTAGCCTATCATACCCAAGAATCTCATAATCTGCTTCTTGGTTGTTGGGTGCGGAAATTTATTGATAGCCTGTACCTTGTTCTGAGGAGGGCACACCTGTCCCCTTCCCACTACAAACCCAAGGTACTGCACAGTGGCTTTTACGAAGTCACACTTTGCCAAATTTACTACCAGACCTGCTTCACTAAGTTTCCGGAACAAGGTCTCAAGGTGCTCACAATGGCTCTCAAAGTCGTCATCATAAATGATTACATCGTCCAAATATACGGTGCAATTTGGAATGTCCTTTACAATTTCATTCATCAGGTTCTGAAACGTTGCTGGTGCATTCTTAAGTCCGTAAGGCATAACATTGCACCGGTAGGTACTCCCGTCCACAACAAAACCACATACCTCTTTAGCACGCTCGGACAAAGGTACTTGCCAGTAACCTTTTACTAAATCTACTTTAGACAAAAAACGAGCATTACCAATTTTGTCAACACTATCATCAACCCGAGGAAGAGGATATGGGTTAGTTGGAGTCAAACCGTTTAACCTACGGAAATCAATACAAAAGCGTACCTTGCCATCTGGCTTAGGCTGCCGTGTTACAGGGGAAGTCCACTTAACTGTGCCTTTCTCTATCAACCCTCTACCGAGCATATACTCCAACTCATCCCTCAGAGCTGGTAGTTTTATGGGGGGCACACGGTACGGGATTGACTTAAAGGGTAGATGGTCCCCCACATCAACATCATGCATAGCCTGAGTAGTGAGGCCTGAGTGTTCAGCAAATACAGTGGGGTATGAACCGAACAACTGACGGATAGCATCAAACTGCGGCTCAGGCAAATGAGCTATAGCCTCGTCAGCCCTTAGGCTCGAGTTCCCCGCCCACTGATCCGCTGAAACATGTTGATCCCAGCTATCCTCCTCTGAAGCTTGACTGTCCCCCTCTCCTTCTCCACCACGGCCGCAACAAGCCAACACAGGGACAGTGAGAGGCTCAGAGGGGCGCCTCACATACTCTTTAATAAGGTTCACGTGACATAACTGGTTCTTTTTCCTCCTGTCTGGAGTGGCAACAAGGTAATCTAAGTCTGAAATTTGTTCTACAATTTTATAAGGTCCAGTGTACTTCGCAGAGAGGGGGTTACCAACCAAAGGCAACAAAATTAATACCTCTTGTCCTACAGTGAACTTCCGGAGCCTCACTTTGCGATCATACCTGTCCTTCATCAAAGCTTGTGATTCTGTCAAATTTCTACCTGCCATCTCCAGACTCTTAAGCATGCACTCACGGCTTTCAAGCACATACTTTAATAATGGACAAGGCTGCACAGTCCCCTCCCAAATTTCTTTCAGCATGTTAAGGGGGCCCCTGACACGGTGTCCAAAAATCAGCTCGTTTGGACTAAATCCCAGGCTCTCACCAGGTACCTCCCGAGCAGCAAACAGCACATAAGGCAATCCAAGATCCCAATCCATACCGTTGTCAGCACAATAACACCTGAGCATGCTTTTAAGTGTAGCATGCCACCGCTCAAGCACCCCTTGACTCTCAGGGTGATACGCTGACGATACTACTGCTCGTATCCCATGCTGTTGCATTGTTTGCTTGAACATGTTGGAGGTGAAATTAGATCCCTGATCAGACTGAATCTCCTCCGGGTACCCGTACCTTGAGAAATACCACAACAAGTTACTGACTACCGTCTTAGCCATTCCATTTTTCATAGGGTATGCATCGGGGTATCTAGTGGCAACATCCATTATGGTTAACAAAAATTTATTTCCCGCCTTAGTGGGAGGGAGTGGACCAACCATGTCAACAATAATTTTACTAAAGGGTGGCCCAATCACAGGAATAGGGTGTAACGGAGCCTTAGGAATAACTTGGTTCGGTTTCCCGACACGTTGACAAATATCACAGGAGTTTATCCATGACTGCACATGAGACTTCATCCCCGGCCACCAAAACAATTTCCCCAAAGCCGCCACCGTTTTTCTCACCCCTAGATGTCCTGCCAGTGGTGTGTCATGCGCCAACCTCAGTAGGCTATCCCTGCACTCCCGTGGCACCACCAACTGGTCCACTACTCCGGACCCCTTTTGCCAACTACGTTTAGGGTCTTGAAAACGCCTATAAAGGATGCCTTCTAAATAAAAAAAATCTCCTGGCTGTGCATCGCCGTCCTCGTCGAGCTCTACAGCTCCATTAGCACACGTTTGGAGCTCAGGGTCCTCTAGTTGCAACCGACGTATATCTGAGGGTGCCAAGCGATCTAACTGCTCCCGGAGCAATGCATGACCTTCCCCGATACTGGGCTGCTCCCTCTGTCTCTCTCGATGTACATAACGTTGCTGTCGTGGAGACTCGTCATGCCCAGCCTCGTCACTCTCGATGACAGGCCCAGGGGCTACTCCAGAATTAAGTAATGGTGCTAATACTGAATCACCCAGGAGAGCCGCCGAGTCAAAACTCTTAAAACCAACTCCAGCTTTAGCCTCCTCCTGTTGATCGTTCCTCCGCTGGTCTGAAGACGGAGGACTAGGCTGTGACACTTTAGCTGCCCGAGCTCGGGTGACAACACACGCCATGGGTTGTGTCTGGCACCGCTCGACCCACTCTTGCTCTTCCCTACTCACGTCGGCCGGCCTCTCGGCAACGACTAAGGGTAGAACCTCAGAAGCGGGCATTGCAAAGTCGTTGCCGAGAAGAAGGTCGACGCCCTCCACTGGCAGTTTCTCCACAATCCCGACATCCAATTCACGTGCCACACCATCCACCTCCAACTCCAACCGCACCAGCGGGTATGACCGAGTTGCATTAATACCCTGCACCACTACCACCCGAGCCGCGTTTATAGGGTAGCCAGTCAAGTTTTTCATCAGAGTCTGGGAAGCACCTGTATCACGCAAGACCTCTACTCCATGCTTGCGCCCCGCCCACATCACGCAACCCCGCCCTCTATGGTCGCAAAAAACATCCTGAGCAGGGTTCGAGCCTCCCAGGTGCTTCTGCATTGGCTGTGCCTCAGCCTCTGACGAACTGCCCCAGGCAAACTCAGATGACTTCGGAGACACACCAATGTTGCAGGCCAAAGACACAGCTGCTGTAGGTGGTTTGCTAGGACAGACTCTTGCAAAGTGCCCCTTTTTATGACAATGATAACACTCCAACTCCCCTTTGGGCTTCCCTTGGTACTGGGAAGGGCCCGGCCCCTTCTTAAATGGGACGGTGCTAGTCTTGTGGTCAGTCTTGGTATCATGGCTCTTGTACTTGTTTGCATAAGGTATATCACTAACTCGGGGGGGTGGGGCGTCACGCCCCTTGTTACCTGCCTCACTACGCTGGGCAGACCCGCACCCACGAATTAGTGATAGCCGGAGGTCAGCCATCTCAGCTGCCTCCTGTAGAGTTTTTGGGTTCTTTTCTTTAATAGTTAAAGTCATTTCTGCACCAGTACACTTATAAAACTGCTCGAGCAGAAACAGCTCAGTCAACTGTTCGGCCATCTCAGCTTTCTCAGAACGTGTCCAGTTTTTAAGTGCATCTTTTAAGTGCATCTTTTAAGTCCCGGGCATGTTCAAGAAAGGTCGCCTCCCTAGTCTTTGTAACACCCCGAAACTTCAATCGATATGTTTCCGGTTGCAACTCGTATGCCCGTAGGACAGCTCTCTTCAATTCTGGGTAGTCAATGCAAGACTCTAAAGGCAGTGCATCATAAGCCTTCAGACCCTTACCCGTAAGTCTTGAGGAGACTAGAGCTGCCCACTTCTCTTCAGGCCAATTATGCTCCCTACATTTCTTCTCAAAACGATTAAAAAATTCTGTGACTTCAGTTTCACTAAATACCGGCACCAATTTGACTAATTGGGCCAAGGACTGTTCTCTTACTTGGCCCTCACGGCCCATCCAAGTCCCTGTCGACTCTGCACGAGACTTATCTAAATCTAATTTAGCACAATATTTCTCCGAGTCGTACCTAAGCTCAGCCTCATGCCTCCTAACCTCAATCTCATGCCTCCTCGTCTCATCCTCCTGCCTCCTGGTCTCATTCTCCTGCCTCCTGGTCTCATCCTCCTGCTTCCTAGCCTCAATCTCCTGCTTCCTAGCCTCAATCTTAGCAAGCTCAAGTCTAAATACCATATCTGGAGACAGGCAGGAAGAGGGAGCTGCCACTACTGAAGGAGGGGGGGCAAAAACTGGGGAACCACCATGTGCACCACCCGAGGGCACTCCAATCTGCCAATTCTCATCCCTCTGTGGGAGAGTGCTAACCTCCGGTAACTGAGTGGACGGCACTGTGGGAGTCGAGTGAGAGGGGATCTGGGGAGGAACCCCCCCAAACGCCCTCTCCTCCGAAACCCCATGTCGCCCACGCAACACCCAGGAAATCAGCTCCCCCTTGGACATCCCTACTACATTGGAAATGCCCAAAACCTTGGCTATCAGGTGCAAGCCACAAACATCCACCCCAGTCAGCCTCTCCTCCGTCACGTGGTACCGCTTACTCACAAAAACTCTAGCATCCTCCTCACTGGTTACTAACGGCACACCTTCAAATGGCATCTCTCGCTCATCGTCAGTGCTAATGCACGACATACTGAAGTCCACAAAAAAATTCTCGAGACAAAAGTGTTAAACTTCCTATGCAATCACTAATTACTAAATTAACTGGAGTCTCTTAAATGCTTTACTAATTGCCATACAAAAAAAAATATTCTTCAATATGCACGCTAAAATACAAACAAACAAATGTTGTACAACTCTGCAAAAATTTATACTGTTCACAAAATCCTAAGCAAGGTCGCCATTTGTTACGACCTGGCACTCGGGTACACAAGGGCTCTCAATCAGGACTCGAATACGGCTCGCTGCCACAACGGAAACACACGATCCCAACCCCTGAGTACTGCCAGCCGAACAAGAAACACCAATACCCTCCAGAGTTCAATCTGCTATAACGGGGTATACAAGAACTCGGTACTAGTGTTCAACAACAGACTAATAAAGAGACAGGAATTCTCTAGTCTGGTCAACAATCAAACAAAGAAGTAAGAAACAACAACACCAAAGAATAGTGTTGGCCGAAGCCGAAGTAATCCACCCTTGACTAAGAACTTAAGAAGTCCTCCACCCTCTACTTCGGATCGGCACTATTACGTTACGTTAATTAATAGTCCTTAAGCATCGAGCAAGGAATCTTCTGAAAAAAGTTAGATGCTTCTCGGATGCTCGTAAGAAGTACGTATCGGATTTTGAACAGTAATTCAATAAGAAAAACACTGGCAATTAAATACTATTAAAGGTTTAAATTGGCATAAGAATAATTAAAAGAATATGCAATAGTAAATGGCAAACATTAAAAAGAAGTACTCCGCAAATGCAACGGCAATAGCCTACTCGGATTGTGCTCGTGGGCCACTAATCACTAAAGTAGCCAAGCTTGCAACACATGAAACCAATAGTGCATAAACAATATCATACATAAGGAAAGCTTCAATACTATTCTGTATCTACTAATCGAGTAAAGTCTAGCTGGGGTACTGTGGGCAAAAGGTAGCAGTGACTGAGCAAAAACGGCTCGTAGCCTAGCGAAGTCCTCACAACTGTTTAAAGTATTACGTTAACACTAACAAGTGCACTTTGAGAAATCCAGATCCCTTGTATCTGGTTTTCTCCCGGCTCCTTGACAAAGTAAAAACAAGCTGTTAATAAAATACAGGGTGGTTAGGCTCTTGCCCTCACGCACTGTAAATTATTAACTCAACACAGTCAGCCGCGAAGACAACCTAGGCTTCACTGAACCGAAACGAGTATGCAGGTTTATCGCTTAACCACTGCATCAAACAACAACTCGTAACACAGAAAAGCCTTACCCCAGTCTAGCATTACCTAGACTAGCAGAAAACAGGAATAATAATAATAACACACAGGGAAATGCATAGACAAGTGCAACAAACATAAATCAATCCTATTCTAAGTTAACCCTTCCAAAATAGGCTATCTAATAGGCATGTATCTCATGAGAACTCAAGCGATAATACGTTGGCTGACTAGCTCTGCACCAACGGGACCATGGAAGTTAAAAAGGGTAGGGAAAAGAGGAGATAAGAATGTAAGGTAGTAGAGAAAGTTCACATCAGTCAGAAGAATATATATAGTTAGCAAGGGAAATGAGAAGTCGCTCTGCCTAATGAGTTCTGATCAAAAAATGGCTAGACTTCCCTTTTTATACTCGGCCCTCTAGTGAGCCCAACGTGAACTACTAAGGACCGCCCACTGACAATCATTACGTAATTTCTCTCTCTCCTCTGGGATAGACAAAGGCTTTCCTAGCACTGAGGGGAGGGGGGAGGGGGGGGGAGTGCTAGTGAGTTAGGCCCACCTCCCGCATGGCGCACCCACTGACCCCCAACTGTGGCTGCCGCTTCTCCCATCATTACAAATAAGTTTTACACACAATACTTATAACTAATGATATAAAATAGAACTCGTTGACTCAGATGAAAACAAAATACATATTCATATTACTTATAGTACAACGGCTCACATGAACTAAGTTAGGAAACTCTACATAGACTACAGCCAAAGTTCCTGCCCTGACGATCCTAGCGAGAGTGGGGCATGACTAGGCGTTCTGTACAGCATGCTCACACTGGACATGCGTCACAGGAGATAGAAGGGCAGGAAGACCCCCATTGAGATGGAGAGACTGTGTAAGAAAGGCTTTGGATGATAGAGGAATGACTATAGATCAGGCAGGGGAAGTGGTGGTGGACAGGAGTGAATGGAGAATGCTTGTGAATAGTCGAGTGAACACGTGGTCATTTGGAGTAAGGGGTCGGGCGCAAGTTGGACTAGATAATAGTCCATCAGGCGCCTGGCCCGGGGAGACGATTAATATGAAGGGTGCGCCTGGAAGTGTGGTGGGAGGGCTTGTGGCTTTGGCTCTGCTGCATGTCTGCCTGCCGAGATCGGAGCCTCTCAGGGTGGTCGGGGGCCGGGGGAGTGCTGGAGCGACCTTGGTGACCCTGGTCTCTGGGTCTTCTCCTGGGTGACCTGGATGTGTGTGAGTTTGTGCTTTTTATCTGTGTTTATTTGTTGTTTTATGTTGTTTTTGTGTTTTCCCTGTTCTTGCTCTGTCTTGGGTCGGCTACCCCCAAAATGGGGATTGGGCCTGAGCATATACATAGATAGATAGAATTTTTATTTTTTATTTGTTACAAAGTTTTTTCGTAGTGAGAACCCAATCATAAAGA
>CM064527.1:110565-225767 GCA_032716605.1 Paralithodes platypus
GCGACGAGGAGAGGGCGCGAACGAGGATAGCGCGACCTAGGATAGCCCAGAGGAGAGCGCGACGGAGGATAGCGCGCCCGAGGATAGCGCGACTATGAGAGCGCGACGAAGAGAGCGCTAACGAGGACGCGCACGATTATAGCGCTACGATGAGAGCTCGACGAGGGAGAGAGAGCCCGAACTAGGAGAGACGGAGGAACGAGTCGACGGCGCGAGGAAGAGCGCACGATTAAGCGCGACGGGAGATAGCGCGGCACGTAGATCGCGACAGTAATCCGACGAGGAGAGGCGGCAGGAGGAGAGCGCTACGAGGAGAAGCGCGCACGAGGAGAGAGCGCACCAGGGGCGAGCGCGACTAACGCTCGCGACGAGGAGATCGCACGGAGGAGGCGCGCACAATGAATAACGCGAACGAATGAGAGCGCCTCACGAGACCGATCGCGACTAGGAGAGCGCGCACGAGAGGAGCGCGACTAGGAGAGCGCGACGAGGTAGCCGCCGAGGAGAGCGCGCACGAAGGAGAGCGCGACGGAGGAAGCGCGACGGAGGACGGAGGTAGAGCGCGCGACGCGGAGAGCTCGACGAGGAGAGATCGCACGAGGAGGCCCACGGAGGCGGAGCAGCGCGCAACGAGGAGAGCTCACGAGGGAGGAGCGCGACACAGGATGGAGACGCGCTAGACGAGGACGAAGCACGCCGATGGAGACGACGCACGAGGAGAGCGCACAGGAAACGCGGACGAGATAGCGCTACTGAGGAAGCCGACGAGACGAGCGCGCACGAGAGAGCGCCCGAGGAGAGCCTACGGAGGACGGAGCGCGACGAGGAGACGGAGCGCGGCGACGGAGGACGGAGCGCGACAGGAGAGCTCGCACGGGAGGGAGGAAGCCGACGAGGAAGGAGCGCGACCAGGAAAGCGCGCACGAGGAGACGCGCGGCACAGGAAATCTGCGACGGAGGACGGAGCGCGCACGACTGGATAGCGCGACCTAGTAGAGCGCGACGACGGAGAGCGATCGGAGACGGAGGAAGCCGCACTATGAAGCGCGACAGCGAGAGCGCCGACGGAGGAGAGCGCGGAGGACGAGGAGAGCGCGACGATGGAGAGCGCGACGGGAAGAGAGCGCGACGAAAGCCAAGAGGAGAGCGCGACTATGAGATCGCGACGAGGACGGATCGCTAGGCGAGAGTAGCGCGACGGAGGACGGATCTCGGACGGGAGAGGCGCACGAGGAGAGCGCGACGGAGCATCGCGCACGAGGATAGCGCGCCGAGGATAGCGCGCAGAGGATAGCGCGCACGAGGAGAGCGCGACGAGGAGAGCGCGACGAGGGGAGCGCGCACGAGGAGAGCGCCGCACGAGGAGAGCGGCGACGAGGGAGATCCGCACGAGGAGGCGCGACGAGGATAGCGCGAACGAGGAGAGCGCGAGATGAGGCGCAAGACCGAGAGCGCCGAGGAGACGCGACTAGTAGGCGCGGGCGAGGAGAGCGCCGACGGGAGAGGCGCGCACGATGAGAGCGCGACGAGGACACGCGACGAGGAGAGCGCGCACGAGGAGAGCTCGACGAGGAGAAGCGCGCACGAGGACAGAGCGACAGAGAGCGCGACGAGGAGGCTCGACGAGGAACAATCTCCGACGAGGAGAGCTCGACGAGGAAGAAGCGCGACGACAAGGAGGCGCGGCGAGGAGAGCGCGCACGAGGAGAGCGCGAGAACAGGAAGCCTACGCGGAGAGCGCGACGAGGAGAGCGCGACGAGGAGACGCGCCGAGGAGACGCCCAAGAGTAGAGGCGCACGAGGAGAGCGCGACGAGGAGAGCGCGCACTAGGAGAGCGGACGAGGAGAGCGCGACGAGAGAGAGGACGAGGAATCGCGCGACGAGGAGCGACAGGAGAGCTCGCACGAGGAGCGCGACTAGGAGAGCGCGACGGAGGTAGCGCGACGATTAGAGCGCGCACGAGGAGAGCGCGCACGAGTAGAGCGCGCACGAGGATAGCGCGACGATGAGAGCGCGCCGAGGAGAGCGCGAGACTAGGAGAGCTCGACGAGGAAAGGCTACGAGGAGAAGCGCGCGAGGAGAATGAGCGACGAGGAGAGCGCGAGATGAGAGCGCTACGAGGAGAGCGCGCACGAGGGAGCCAATAGGAGATCGCGCACGAGGAGAAGCGCGACGGAGGAGAGCGCGACGAGGAGAAGCTACGAGAGAGCGCACGAGGGTGAGCGCGACGATGGAGCGCGCACGAGGAGAGCCGCCGCCGAGGAGGCGCGACGAGGAGAGCGCCGCGAAACGAGAGGCGCGACTAGGAGAGCTGCGCACGAGGCGCCGCGCACTAGAGAGCCCCCCCCCGCGGGGAGCGAGGGCGAGGTGCCCCACGAAGAGCGCGCCCGAGGAGAGCGCGACGAGGAGAGCGCGACGAGGGAGTCGCGACGAGGAGAGACCGACGAGGAGATCGCGCATGAGAGAGCGCACGAGGAAGAGCGACGAGGAGAGCCGACAGGAACTAGAGCGACGAGGAAGGCGCACGAGGAGAGCGCGCGAGGCGATCGCGACGATTAGAGCGCGACGAGGAGAGCGCGACGAGGAGAGCGCGACTAGGAACGCGACCGAGGAAGCGCGACGAGGAGACCGCACGAGGAGCTCGCGACGAGAGAGCGCGACGAGGAGGAGCCGACGAGGGAGAGCGCGACGAGGAGCGCGACAGTAGAGGCCACGATGAGAGCTCGACGAGTGAGCGGCGACTAGGGAAGAGCGACGAGGAGAGCGCGACGAGAGACCGCGACGAGGAGAGCGCGCACGAGGAGAGCGCGACGAGGAGAGCGCGCACGAGGAGAGCGCACGAGGAGAGCGCGCACGAGGAGAGCGCGACGAGGGACCGACGAGGAGACGCGCGCACGAGGATAGCGCGACGAGGAAATCGCGACGAGGAAAAGCGCGCACGAGGAGAGCGCAAACGAGGAGAGCGCCACGAGGAAGCTCGACGAGGAGAAGCGGCACGAGAGAGCGCGCACGAGGAGAGCGCGAACGATGAGCCGCCGACAGGGAATAATCGCGACGAGGAGACTCCGCCCGATGAGAGCGCGCCACGAGGAGAGCGCGACGAGGAAAGCGCGACGATGAGAGGCGCGCACGAGGAGACGCGACGAGGATAGAGCGCACAGGAGAGCGCGACGATGAAGAGCGACTAGGTAGAGCGCGCACGAGGAGAGCGCGACGAGAGACGCGACAGAGGAGAGCGCGACGAGGAGAGCGCGACGAGGAGAGCTCCGCACGAGGAGAGCCGCGACGAGGAGAGCGCGACTAGGGGGAGCGCGACGAGGAAGCGCGCACTAGGAGACGCGACGTATGAGAGCTGCTCACGAGTATAGCGCGAAGAGGAGAGCTCGACGAGGAGATCGCGACGAGGAGAGCGCGACGAGGAGATCGCGCACGAGGAGAGCGAGCACGAGTAGAGCCGCGACGAGGATGCGCGCGCGAGAGAGCGCGACGAGGAGAGGCCGCACGATGAGAGCCGACGAGAAGCGCGAAACGAGGAGAGCTCTACTAGGACGCGCCGACGAGGAGAGCTCGCACGAGGCAGACGACGAGGAGACGCGCCGATGATAAGTCGACGAGGCTAGCGCGACGATGAGAGCGCGACGAGGAGAGCGCGGAGCGATGAGAGCGCGCACGAGGAGAGCGCCGACGATAGAGCGCGACGAGGAAGAGCGCGACGAGGAGAGTCGCGACGAGAGAGCCGCGCACGAGGAGAGCTCGCACTAGGAGAGCCGCACGAGGAAAGCGCGACAGGAGAGCGCGCACAGAGAGCGCCCGAGTAAGCGCGACGAGGAGAGACCACGAGGAGAGCGCTACAAGGAGAGCGCGACGAGGAGATCCGCACTAGGAGAGCGCTACGAGAGAGCGCGACGAGGAGAGGCGACGAATGAGAGCGCGCACGAGAGAGCGCGCCCACGAGAGGCGCTACGAGGAGAACGCGCACATGAGAGCGCGACGAGGAGAGCGGCGAACGAGGAAGATCGACCGAGGAGAGGCGACGATGATAGGCTACGAGGAGAGCGCGACTCGGGAGCGCGACGAGGAGAAGCGCGCACGAGGAAGCGCGAACGAGGAGAGCCGACGATGAGAGCTCGACGAGAGCGGCGACGAGGAGAGCCGACGAGGAGAGCGGCGACGAGGATAGCGCGACGGAGGCGAGCGCGACCGAGAAGCGCGACGAGAAGCGCGACTAGGAGAGCCGCACGAGGAGACGCACGAGGAGAGCGCGAACGGGCGAGAGCGACGAGGAGAAGCCGAAACGACTAGGAGATCGCGAGAGGTGAGCGCGCACGGAGGAAGAGCGCGAACAGGATAGCGCGACGAGGGAGAGACGACGAGGAGCGCGACGAGCGAGCTCGACGAGGAGAAGCGCGCCAAGAGGAGAGCGCGACGAGGAGAGCGCGCCAACGAGGAGGCCGCGACGAGGATAGCGCGCACGAGGGGAGCGCGACGCGGAGAAGCGCGCACGAGAGACGGCCCCGGGAAGAGACCACGAGGAGAGCTCGCACTAGGAGACGCGACGAGGAGAGCGCGAACGAGGAAGCTCTACGAGGAGCAGCGCGACCAGGGGCGGCCACGAGGAGAGCGCGCCGATGAGACGCGCACCGAGGAGAGCGCGCAACGATGAGAGGCGGACGAGGAGACGCGCAACGAGAGAGCGCGACGAGGAAGCGCGCACGCGCACGAGGGGAGCGCGACGAGAAGCGCTACGAGGAGAGCCGCGCACGAGGAGAGCGCGACTAGAGAGCGCACGATGAGATCGCGACGAGATAGCCACGAGGGAGAGCGCGACAATTAGAGCTCCAACGAGGAGACGCGACGAGGAGAGTCGCACGAACGGGAGCGCGACGAGGAGAGAGGACGAGGAGAGGCCTCGACGAAGGAGATCGCACTAAGGCGAGCGCGCACGAGGGCTAGCGCGCCGAAGAGCGCGCACTAGGAGAGCGCGACGAGGAGAGCGCCCGAGGAAAGCGGGACGAGGAGAGGGGGGCGCACGATGAGAGCGCACGGAGGAGGATCGCGCACGAGGAGAGCGCGACGAGTAGAGCGCACGAGGAGAGCTCGACGACGGGAGGAGCGCGCACGAGGAGAGAGAGCGCGACGAGGACGCGCTACGAGGAGAGCCGCACGAGGAAGCGCTACAGGAGAGCCCCCACGAGGAGAGCGCGACGAGGAACGCGACGAGTAGAGCGCACGAGGGAGCGCGCACGAGGAGAGAGCGACGAGGAGAGCGCTCACGATGATCGCGGGAGACGAGGGGTGAGCGCGCGACAGGAGAGCGCGACGAGGAGAGCCGCAACGAGGAAGCGCGACAGGGAGCGCGACGAGGAGCGCGACGAGGAGAGCGCGCACGAGATAGCGCGACGAGGAGAGCGCGACGAGGAATCGCGACGAGGAGAGCGCGACGAGGATAGCGCGACGAGGAATAGCGCGCCCGAGGGACGCGACGAGTAGAGCGCGACGAGGAGAGCCGCGACGAGGAGAGCGCGACGAGGGTAGAGCGCGACGAGAGAGCGCGACGAGGGAGGCCGCTCACGAGGAGAGCGCCCACGAGGACGCGCTCACGAGGGAGAGCGCGCCGAAGTGAAGCGCGACACGAATGAGAAGCGCGACGAGGAAAGCCGCGAGGGGAATCGCGACGAGGAGAGCCGCACGAGGAGAGCGCTACAGGAAGAAGCCGACGAGGAGAGCGCGACGAGGAGAGCTCCGCACGATGAAGCGCGACGAGAGAGAGCGCGACGAGTAGAGCGGCCGACGAGGAGAGCGCGCACGAGGAGAGCGGCGACGATGAGAGCGGCGACGAGGATACGCGCCCGATGACACGCGACGAGGAAGCGAGCGCACAGAGAGCGCGCAGCGAGGATATCGCGACGAGGAGAGGCGCACGAGGAGAGCGCGACGAGGAGACGCGACAGAGAGGGAAGGAGGGAGGGGGGGGGGAGGGGGGGGGGGGGGGGGGGGGGGGGAAAAGGGGGGAGAGAAAGGGGGGGGGGGGGAGGGGGAGGGGGGGTTGGGTGAAAAGGGGGAAAAGGAGGGGAGGGAGGGGTCCGAGGAGAGGGGGAGGGAAGTGGTGGGGGGGAAGGGGGGGGGAAGGGGGGGCGGGAAAAAGGAAAAGGGGGGGGGGACCCCCCCGAGGTGGGGGAAGGGGGGGGACCCCACCACACCCACCACCCGAAATGGGGGGGGGGAGGAGGAATGGTGGGGGGTGGGGAGGATAAGAACGGGGGGAGAAGGGAGAGGTGGGGGGAAGGGGGGGGGGGGGAAAAGGGGGGGTGGAGGGGATGGGGGGGAAAGGGAAGAGGGGGGGGAAAAAAAAGCGCGACGAGGAGAGCGCGCACGAGGAGACGCGACGAGGAGAGCCGCACGAGGAGAGCGCGACGAGGAGAGCCGCACGGAGGGAGAGCGCGCACGAGGACAGCCGCGACGGAGGATAGCCGCGACGATTAGAGCGCGAACGAGGAAGAGCGGCGACGAGGAGAGCGCGACGGAGGAGAGCGGCGCACGAGGAGAAGGTCTACGAGGAGAGCTCGACTAGGAGAGCGCGACGAGGAGAGTCGACAGGAGAGCGCGCCGATGAAGGGCGACGAGGAGCGCGCGACGATGAGAGCGCGACGAAGAGAGCTCACGAGGAAGCGCGACGAGGAGAAGTCGACGAGGAGAGACGACACCCGAAGGGGGGGGAAGAGCGCGACAGTAGCGCACCGAGGAGAAGCCGCACGAGGAGAGCGCGCACGAGGATCGCGACGAGGATAAGCGACGCACGAGGGGAGCGCGCCTAGAGAGCGCGCACGAGGAGAGCGCGACGAAGGAGAGCGCGACTAGGGAGCGCTCCACGACGGTAGCGCGCACTAGGAAGCGGCGCGACGAGGAAGAGCACGATCAACGCGACGAGGAGAGCGGCTCACTATTAGAGCGCGCACGAGAAGACGCGACGAGGAGAGCGCGCACGAAGGATAGCGCACTAGATAGCTCGACGAGGAGCGCGCGACGAGTAGAGCGCGCACGATGGAGAGCGCGCACGAGGAGAGCGCGCACGAGGAGAACTCATAGTAGATGCTCGACGAGAGCGCGCACGAGAGATAGCGGCACGAGGAGAAAAGAGCTCGCCACATGAGAGCGCGACGAGAAGAGCGGACGAGGAGAAGGCGCTACGAGGAGAGACGCGACGAGTAGAGAGCGCGACGAGGAGAGCGCGCACGAGGGAGAACCGACGATGAAGCCGCTACGAGGAGCGCGCGCCGAGGATAGCGCCCACTAGGAGAGCGCCGACGAGGCGAGCGCGCAACGAGGGAGAGCGCGACGAGGAGAGCGCGACGAACGAGAGAGCGGCGAACGAGGAGGAGCGCTCACGAGGAGAGCGCGCACGAGTAGAGCCGACTAAGGAGAGCGCCACGAGAGCCGCGCACGAGGAGAGCGCGAGCTAGGAAGAGCGCGCACTAGAGGAGGAGCCGACGAGGAGAGCGCGACGAGGAACGCTCGCACTAGTAAGATCGCGCTACGAGGAGAGCCGACGAGGAGAGCGCGCACTAGGAGAGCGCGACGAGGGAGATCGCGAGAGAGAAGCGCACGAGGAAAGAGCTACGAGGAGAGCGCGCACGAGGACGCGCGCTAGGGGTAGCATCGCCGAGGAGAGCGCGACGAGGAGAGCGCGAGGAGGAGGAGCGCGACGATGAGAGCGCGACGAGGAGAGCGCGACTAGTAGAGCGCGACGAGGAGAGGCGCGACGAGGAGCGCGACGAGGAGAGCGCGACGATGTAGAGCGCGACAGAGAGCCACGGGCAGAGCGCGACGAGGAGAGCGCGTCACGAGGGAGAAGCTCACGAGGAGATCGCGACGATTCGGAGAGCGCGCACGAGGAGAGCGCGCACAGGAGAGCGCGCACGAGGGAGAGCGCGACGAGGGGCGCGACCGAGGGGAACTCGAGCGAGGAGAGCGCGCACGAAGGAGACGCGAACGAGGAGAGCGCCCCACGATGAGAGCGCAGCACGAGGAGAGCGCGACCGATGAGAGAAGCGACGAGGAGAAGCGCGCACGATGCCGATCAGCGCGACGAGGAGAGCGCGAGGAGGAGAGCGCGACGAGGAGAAGCGCGCCACGAGCGAAGCGCGAACGATGAGACGCGCAAACGAGGGAGCGCGCTACGAGGATACGCCGCGTAACGAGAGAACGCTACGAGGAGGCGCCGAAGAGGATAGCGCGCCACGAGGAGAGCGCGACCGAGGAGAGCGCTACGATGAGAGCGCTCACGGAGGATAGCGCGACGAGGAGAGCGCGACGAGGAGAGCGCGCACGAGGATAAGCGCGACTAGGAGAGCGCGCACGAGGAGAGCGCGACGAGGAAGCTCTACGAGGATACGCGCGACAGGAGGCGCGCAAAATAGAGCCGCGAACGCGATAAGCGCGCACGAGGAGCCACAGTAGACCGCGCGATGGAGCGCTACGAGGGCGCGCGCTACGAGGAGAGCGCGACGAGGCAGAGCGCGACGAGGAGCGCGACGATGAGAGCGCGACGAGGATATCGCGCACTAGGAGATCGCACGATGAGAGGCCGCGACTAGGAGAGCGCGACGTTAGGAGAGCGCGACGAGGAGCGGCCCGCACGAGAGCGCCACAGGAAGCGCTACGAGGAGAGCGCGCACGAGGAGAGCGCGACGACTGAGGAGAGCGCGCACGAGGAGCGCTCGCACTAGGAGATCTACCGACGTAAGGAGATCGCGCTACGAGGAGAAGCGCTACGATAGCAGCGCGACTAGGAAAGCGCGACGAGGAGAGCGACGACTTGTGTTAGGTTAGAGCGCGCACTAGGATAGCGGCTCACGAGGAGAGCTCGACGAGGAGAGCGCGACGAGATTAGCTCTACGAGGAGAGCGCGACGAGAGAGCGCACGGAAGGAGAGCTACGATGAGACGCGCACGAGTATAGATCGCGCAAACGAGTAGAGCGCGACTAGGAGTCTACTGAGGAAGATCTCCGAGGAGAAGCGCGACGATGAGGCGCTAACGAGGAGAGCGCGGACGAGGAGAGCGCGCACGAGGAGAGCGCGACGATAGAGAGCGCTACGCGGGGAGCGCGACGAGGAGAGCGCTACAGGAGAGCCGCGACGAGAGAGCTCTCGACGAGGAGCGCGACGAGGAATCGCGCACCGAGGAGAATCGCGACGAGGATAAAGCGCGACGAGGAGAGCTCTCACGAGTAAGAGCGCGACGAGGATAGACTCCACGAGGAGCGCTCGAGGAGAAGCGCGCACGAGGAGGCGCGCACGAGGAGACGCGCCAGAGAGCGCGCACGAGGAGAGCGCGCACGATTGAGCTCGACGAGGAGAGATCGCGTACGATGAGAGCGCCCCGCGACGAGGAGAGCGCCGACGAGGAGAGCGCGCACGAGGAGAGCGCGACGATGAAGAGCGCGACGAGGAAGCGCGACGAGAGAGCGCGCCGAGGAGAGCTCACGAGAGAGCGCGCACGAGGAGAAGCCTCGACGCATGGAGGAGCGCGCACGATGTATAGCGCGCACGAGGAGAGCGCGACGAGGAGAGCGCGCACGAGGATAGCGACGACTGGATGAGCGCACGAGGAGAGCGCGCAACGAGGAAGCGCGGCACTATGTAAGCGCCACTAGGAGAGCGCGACGAGGAGAGCGCGACGAGTATAGCCGCACGATGACCACTAGGGGCGCGACGAGGAGAGCGCGCACACATTAGAAGCGCGACGACGAGATCGCGCGACGAGGAGAGCGCGGCACGAGAATGCGACGAGAAAAGCGCGACGAGAGACTCGCACAGTAGAGCTCTACGAGGAGATCGCGCACGAGTTAGAGCGCGACGAGGGGAGGAGCCTCACGAGGAGAGCGCGCAAGCGAGAGCGCGACGAGGAGGCGACTAGGAAGCGCAGCACGATGAGAGCGCGACCGAGGAGACGCGCACGAGATATCCCGACGCGAAAGCGCGACGAGGAGAGCGCGCACGAGGATCGCGCGACGAGGAGAGCGCGCACGAGGAGAGCGCGACGAGAGAGCGCGACGATGAGACGCGCACTGAGGATAGCGCGACGAGGAGAGCGCGACGAGTAGAGCGCACGAGGAGAAGCTCACGAGTATAGCGCGACTAGTAAAGCGGGACGAGAGAAGCGCGAAAAACCCGAAAAAAGGGAGAGAGCGTCACGAGGAGAAGCGCTCCAGGAGAGCGCACGAGGATCGCGCACGAGGACAGCGCGACGAGGAGGAGCGTCTACGAGGAGAGGCGGCGCACTAGGCGAGCGCGCACTGGAGAGCGCGCGAGGATAGACGCGACGAAGAGAGCGCGACGAGGAGAGCGCGACGATGAAGAGGCTCTCACGAAGGAGAAGCGCGACGAGGAGAGCGCGACGAGGATGACCCTCCCGCTCACGAGTTAGAGAGCGCGCGCAGAGGAGAGCGCGCACGAGGAGACGGCCGCACGTAGAGATGCGCGACGAGGAAGAGACAAGAGGAAGCGCGACGAGAGAGCGCGAGCTAGGAGCGCGACTGAGGATAGCGCCGCCACGAGGAGAGCCGGACGACAGATCGCGCGACGAGGAGAGCGCGACGAGGGAGAGCGCGACGAGGAGAGCGCGACAGTAGCCCGCCCTAGAGATCTCGACAGGAGAGCGCTACTAGGAGCTCGCACGAGGAGAGGGCCACGAGGCGAGCCAGCGAGGAGATCGCGCACTAGGAGAGCCGACGAGGAGACGCGACGAGTAGACTCGACGAGGAGAAGGCTCGACGAGGAGGAGCTCTACGAGTATAGCCACTACAGGAGAGATCTCTCCGCAACGATGAGAAGCGCTACTACGAGATCTCTACCTATATGAGAGCGCGACGAGGATATCGCGGACGAGGAGATAGCGACGAGGAGAGCGCCACGAGGAGATCCGCGACGAGGATAGCCGACAGAGGAGACACAGCTCGACGATTACTAGCGCGACGATGAGAGCTCTAACGAGGAGATCGCGACGAGGAGAGCGCGCCACGAGGAGAGCTCGCGAGGGACGCGACGAGGAGAGGGCGCACACGAGGAGAGCGCGCACGAGGATAGCGCGCACGAGGAGAGCGCGCGCACAGGAGAGCCGACGAGGATAGCGCTAGGGACGAGGGGCGCGCGACGAGGAGACTCGCCGAAGGAGAGCGCGACGAGAGAGTCGCGCGACGAGGAGAGCGCGACGAGGAGAGACGGGCACGAGGAGAGCGCGACGAGGAAGCGCGAGGAGAGAGGCGCGACGAGGAAGACGCGACGAGGAAGCGCGCACGAGAAGAGCGCTACGAGGAGAAGCGGACGGAGACGCGCAGGATAGCGCTCACGAGGAACGCGCCCGAGGGGAGCGCGCACTAGGAGAGCGCGCACGAGGAGATCGCGCACGTAGAGCGCGGTCACGATTATAAGCGGGGCACGGGATACGCGCCGAGGGGAACGGCGCACGAGGATATCGCGACAGGAGAATCGCGCCACGGGAGAGATCGCGACGAGTAGCGAGCGCGCACGAGGAGAGCGCGCACGAGGGGCTCGCTACTACAATAATCAGTGTTCTTCAGAGCTCTCTCAGTGTATACCACTACGTAGGGTACGTAGCATCATTTTTGCAACACAATTCTACCCCTACTCTGTGCAACTCTCCAACCCAAGAGTGAAACGTTATTCCCAATATTTCTTCTATTCAACAGCTGACCTCTGGAACTATCTCCCCGAATCGATCTTTCCCTTATCCTATGACTTAAATTGCGTCAAACTTCAGGGGAGATTTCCACTTGAGGGATTTTTTTCTTTACCCCTTTCTCCCTCATGTTTTCCCCATTGCTTTTGAGATTTTAAGATGTTCGCCCCATTAGTTTGGCGATTTTAAGAACTTTCACCCCATTTATATCACTTTTAAGACCTTTCGTCCCATTTAGGTGTCGATTTTTTCCTGGCGAGCGATAGCGAGCCTGTAATTTAAGAGGAACCGGCCTTCGGCCGGTATATTTTTCTACCGAAAAATGTACAAATTTATCTTGAAAGGGGGTCAAGGGGGTGTAATTTCAAGTTGGATGGAAGTCTAGGAAACACACTAAATCTCCCCTTAAATTGCGTGTGTCAAGACATTTTGCCTCGAACAGTCCTTGATTATGGCTGTCACTCTTTAAACTCTGGGGGAGGCACTCGTCACAGGCAGTTTTTCCTTTTGTCTCTCTCATCCACACACACACACATACACACCGTTTCTGTAAACGGCTTTTTAAACAGGAAACTAATATAAAATTAAAATGGCTGTATGTATGACAAACGAATGTTATGTAGGAAAATGCTCATACATTTTGCCTACAAAGTCATATATATGGATATTAAATGCTCATACATTTTGCCTACAAAGTCATATATATGGATATTAAATGCTCATACATTTTGCCTACAAAGTCATATATATGGATATTAAATGCTCATATATTTTGCCTACAAAGTCATATATATGGATATTAAATGCTCATATATTTTGCCTACAAAGTCATATATATGGATATTAAATGCTCATATATTTTGCCTACAAAGTCATATATATGGATATTAAATGCTCATATATTTTGCCTACAAAGTCATATATATGGATATTAAATGCTCATATATTTTGCCTACAAAGTCATATATATGGATATTAAATGCTCATATATTTTGCCTACAAAGTCATATATATGGATATTAAATGCCATATATTTTGCCTACAAAGTCATATATATGGATATTAAATGCTCATATATTTTGCCTACAAAGTCATATATATGGATATTAAATGCTCATATATTTTGCCTACAAAGTCATATATATGGATATTAAATGCTCATATATTTTGCCTACAAAGTCATATATATGGATATTAAATGCTCATATATTTTGCCTACAAAGTCATATATATGGATATTAAATGCTCATATATTTTGCCTACAAAGTCATATATATGGATATTAAATTTATGTCCATATCGTAACTCGCGCGAAACGTTGCATGGTTACATATTATGTGAAATGAATTTATCTTATGCTGAATAATTACTGTATAGTGCTGGTGTGTTTGTGTGTGGGTGTTGGTAATGGTGTGTGTGTGTTGGTAGGGTTGTGTGTGTGTGTGTGTGTGTTGGTAGTGTTGTGGTGGTGGTGGTGGTGTGTGTGTTGGTACTGTTGTGTGTGTGTGTGTGTTTGTTATGTGTGTGTTGGTAGTGTTGTGTGGGTGGATGTGTTGGTAGGGTTGTGTGTGTGTGTGTTTGTTTTGTGTGTGTTGGTAGTGTTGTGTGTTTGTTATGTGTGTTTGTGTGGGTGGGTGTGTTGGTAGGGTTGTGTGTGTGTGTGTTTGTTATGTGTGTTTGTGTGTGTTGGTAGTGGTGTGTTTGTGTGTGTTGGTAGTGTTGTGTGTTTGTTATGTGTGTGTGTGTGTGTGTGTTGGTAGTGTTGTGTGTGTGTGGGTGGGTGTGTTGGTAGGGTTGTGTGTGTGTGTGTGTGTTGGTAGGGTTGTGTGTGTGTGTGTGTTGGTAGGGTTGTGTGTTTATGTTTGTGTGTGTTTGTTATGTGTGTGTTAGTAGTGCTGTGTGTATGTGTAGTTGTGTGTGTGTGTTTTTGTGTATGTGTGTGTTTTTGTGTGTGTTTTTGTGTGTGTGTTTAGTATGTGTGTGTTAGTAGTGTTGTGTGTGTGTTTTTGTGTGTGTGTTTAGTATGTGTGTGTTAGTAGTGTTGTGTGTGTGTTTAGTATGTGTGTGTTAGTAGTGTTGTGTGTGTGTGTTTCTCCCACAGGGTTTAATATAATATAAGTGAACCATCCCCCCTTAACACCCTTTCTCCCACAGGGTTTAATATAATATAAGTGAACCATCCCCCCTTAACACCCTTTCTCCCACAGGGTTTAATATAATATAAGTGAACCATCCTCCCTTAACACCCTTTCTCCCACAGGGTTTAATATAATATAAGTGAACCATCCTCCCTTAACACCCTTTCTCCCACAGGGTTTAATATAATATAATACTCCCACGCTTCTCATCGCTCTCGCTGGCTCTCTCTCACCCCCCCCCCCCCTACTATTTAACCCTTTGTCTTAACCCTTTCACGCATTTATGACGCAGAGGTTGCCAGATTAGCAATAATAAATAGAGTTCTCACTCTTATAATTGCCTCTCCAAAATTAGTTTTCTGCCCACAGCTAACTCAAAGACAACTGCAGAGGTTGAAGTAACTAAACTAAAGGTTTCTAAATACCCCTGATGGTAACAAAGGCTTTAAAGTATCCCCAATAGGCTCAACACAGCTAACTCAAAGACAACTGCAGAGGTTGAAGTAACTAAACTAAAGGTTTCTAAATACCCCTGATGGTAACAAAGGTTTTAAAGTATACCCAATAGGCTCAAAATCGCGTTATATGTCGGAGAGGGTTAATTGTTCTTCTCCGCTCTTTTGTATATCGCCTTTGAATTTTCATAGAACCGACATTTTGAACAATACATACCCCCATCGCTATCATCATTACAATACAAACCCCCGTCGCTATCACCATTACAATACAAACCCCCGTCGCTATCATCATTACAATACAAACCCCCGTCGCTATCACCATTACAATACAAACCCCCGTCGCTATCATCATTACAATACAAACCCCCATCGCTATCATCATTACAATACAAACCCCCGTCGCTATCATCATTACAATACAAACCCCCGTCGCTATCATCATTACAATACAAACCCCCGTCGCTATCATCATTACAATACAAACCCCCGTCGCTATCACCATTACAATACAAACCCCCGTCGCTATCACCATTACAATACAAACCCCCGTCGCTATCATCATTACAATACAAACCCCCGTCGCTATCATCATTACAATACAAACCCCCGTCGCTATCATCATTACAATACAAACCCCCGTCGCTATCATCATTACAATACAAACCCCCGTCGCTATCATCATTACAATACAAACCCCCGTCGCTATCATCATTACAATACAAACTCCCGTCGCTATCATCATTACAATACAAACCCCCGTCGCTATCATCATTACAATACAAACCCCCGTCGCTATCATCATTACAATACAAACCCCCGTCGCTATCATCATTACAATACAAACCCCCGTCGCTATCATCATTACAATACAAACCCCCGTCGCTATCATCATTACAATACAAACCCCCGTCGCTATCATCATTACAATACAAACCCCCGTCGCTATCATCATTACAATACAAACCCCCGTCGCTATCATCATTACAATACAAACCCCCGTCGCTATCATCATTACAATACAAACCCCCGTCGCTATCATCATTACAATACAAACCCCCGTCGCTATCATCATTACAATACAAACCCTCGTCGCTATCATCATTACAATACAAACCCCCGTCGCCATCATCATTACAATACAAACCCCCGTCGCTATCACCATTACAATACAAACCCCCGTCGCTATCATCATTACAAAACAAACCCCCGTCGCTATCACCATTACAATACAAACCCCCGTCGCTATCACCATTACAATACAAACCCCCGTCGCTATCATCATTACAATACAAACCCCCGTCGCTATCATCATTACAATACAAACCCCCGTCGCTATCATCATTACAATACAAACCCCCGTCGCTATCATCATTACAATACAAACCCCCGTCGCTATCATCATTACAATACAAACCCCCGTCGCTATCATCATTACAATACAAACCCCCGTCGCTATCATCATTACAATACAAACCCCCGTCGCTATCATCATTACAATACAAACTCCCATCGCTATCATCATTACAATACAAACCCCCGTCGCTATCATCATTACAATACAAACCCCCGTCGCTATCATCATTACAATACAAACCCCCGTCGCTATCATCATTACAATACAAACCCCCGTCGCTATCATCATTACAATACAAACCCCCGTCACTATCATCATTACAATACAAACCCCCGTAGCTATCATCATTACAATACAAACCCCCGCCGCTATCATCATTACAATACAAACCCCCGTCGCTATCATCATTACAATACAAACCCCCGTCGCTATCATCATTACAATACAAACCCCCGTCTCTATCATCATTACAATACAAACCCCCGTCGCTATCATCATTACAATACAAACCCCTGTCGCTATCATCATTACAATACAAACCCCCGTCGCTATCACCATTACAATACGACTAAGGGTAGAACCTCAGAAGCGGGCATTGCAAAGTCGTTGCCGAGAAGAAGGTCGACGCCCTCCACTGGCAGTTCCTCCACAATCCCGACATCCAATTCACGTGCCACACCATCCACCACCAACTCCAACCGCACCAGCGGGTATGACCGAGTTGCATTAATACCCTGCACCACTACCACCCGAGCCGTGTTTATAGGGTAGCCAGTCAAGTTTTTCATCAGAGTCTGGGAAGCACCTGTATCACGCAAGACCTCTACTCCATACTTGCGCCCGTCCCACATCACGCAACCCCGCCCTCTATGGTCGCAAAAAACATCCTGAGCAGGGTTCGAGCCTCCCAGGTGCTTCTGCATTGGCTGTGCCTCAGCCTCTGACGAACTGCCCCGGGCAAACTCAGACGACTTCGGAGACACACCAATGTTGCAGGCCAAAGACACAGCTGCTGTAGGTGGTTTGCTAGGACAGACTCTTGCAAAGTGCCCCTTTTTATGACAATGATAACACTCCAACTCCCCTTTGGGCTTCCCTTGGTACTGGGAAGGGCCCGGCCCCTTCTTAAACGGGACGGTGCTAGTCTTGTGGTCAGTCTTGGTATCATGGCTCTTGTACTTGTTTGCATAAGGTATATCACTAACTCGGGGGGGGGTGGGGCGTCTTTCTTTTTTTAGTTATTATTATTATTATTTATATATATATATATATTTTTTTTTTTTTTTTTTTTTTTTTTTTTTTTTGTACCGACATTGACCAGATGTTGCCCTAGGGGTGGGTGAAATTTCCCTGGCTTGCCACCAGGGTTCAAGTAGCCCAGGAGTGTTGAATAAACTCCATTCCCTGTCAGTTCCGTCTCACTCAGACGAAAATGAGTACCTGGATTCATGGTGGCTAAAATGAATTCAGGGGCCTGATTGGTGGCTTCCTACAACCAATCAACACACGAGACTGAGAACTTGGTTAGCCACCAGGATTGCTCAGTGGCCATTGGGCGGGCCTTCTCTCGTGTTCGCCTCGTCCCACCCATACGTTAAACTGGGTACCTGGAGTGTAAAATCGGCCTTGGCGTAGGTCGTATCACTAGGGTAAATTTGATTACTTGCTTCACCTTTCCTATATACTTCCGTTCCGTTCCGTTCCGTTCCGTGGGGCGTCACGCCCCTTGTTACCTGCCTCACTACGCTGGGCAGACCCGCACCCACGAATTAGTGATAGCCGGAGGTCAGCCATCTCAGCTGCCTCCTGTAGAGTTTTTGGTTGCTTTTCTTTCAGGTTTAACGTCAGGTCGCCACCCGTGCATTTGAAAAACTGCTCTAAAAGCACCAACTGTTTAATGTCGTCAAACGTAGTAGCTTTCTCCGACCTCAGCCAATTCCCAAAAGCATCGGACAGCTCCCGGGCATGTTCCAAAAAGGTGCTCTCCCGACCCTTGGTAACACCCCGGAACTTCAACCTGTACGTCTCTGGTTGTAGTTCGTATGCTCTCAGGACAGCCTCCTTGAGTTCCTCATAGATAATACACGACTCTATAGGCAATGCATCATAAGCCTTGAGTCCCTTGCCCACAAGTCTAGAGGAAACAAGGGCTGCCCACTTCTCCCCAGGCCACTGGTGGATCTGGCACTTCTTCTCGAATCTCATGAAAAATTCGGTGACACCCGACTCATCAAATACAGGGACTAGCTTCAACAGGTGCGACAAAGATTGGTCCCGATGTCTGTTACCTCCCCCAATATTTCGCCCTGTTACCTCCACTCGAGATCTCTCCAGCTCCCTGTCAGCCCGATACCTAGTAGACTCTGCCTGCAGTTCAGCCTCTCGTATAGCTGTTCTCTCTGCAGCCTCAGCCTGCACACTAGCCTGTCTCTCGGCAGCCTCAACCTTGACCATCTCAAGCCGAAACAACAAATCTGGAGTCAACCCTTGAGGAGGGGAAGGTGCATTTAATGGAGAGGGTCCCTGTGATTGAATTTCACGCTGCCATTGACCATCAACTTGGGGGTATGTACTAAATTCAGGCACCCTGACGTTTGATACGGGGGTAGAGTGGAGGGGGGGCGGGGGACCGGGGCCCCCAGTCGCCTCTCCACCCAGGTCTCTCCCTTCTAAACCCAATATCAAAGTCCTCAGCTGATCTTTCCTCATGCCACTTAAACCCTGGTGACCCTGAAGACCTGCCACACACTTTAAGCCATACTTATTCAGCTTCAACACCCTGGCAGCGGTAAGGGGCACCTCTAAAAATCTTCTAGCACCCTCCTCGCTATCGACTAGCCACTCCACAGGTCTTTCTCCCTCCGAGCCTGTGTCGTGACCTGACCCACCACTGTGTTCTGATTCGTCTCCCATTGTGTCCACCAAAAATTCTCACGTTTATAAAAAAAAAAAAAAAGTACCCAAGCTCCTATGTAGCACTATTCACTTGCCAAAAATGTCTGAAGACTCTCAAGTGCTATACTACTTTGCCAAAAAAAAATTAACGTGCCCACTATATTCCTCAATAAAACAAATGACCACAACAATCCTGCAATTATCTCTTAGTTCACAAGATCCTGAGCTAGGTCGCCATTTGTTACGATCCAGGTTCTCAAAGACACAGGGCTCTTCAACATTGGACTAGATAATGGCAAAAAGCAACAACGGTAACACTAGATCCAACCCCTGCCTTAAACACTGGAAAACAAAACACCATTACCGCCCTGAGTCGTGCCTGGACAACGAGGTATCCTATGACTCGGTAACTGGTGCACACACACTAGGCTGACGCTCAATGAAACAGCCTATTCTCAAACAGTAAAAGATTACTCGATTATGTTACACAAAGAAAAGATAGTTAACGTGATTAATTAACGTTACGGTAGATACTCAAATAACTGGCACTCCTGTATTAAAGAAAGTGCAATGCTAGTCCTGCAACATCAACTGGAAACTTCTGAAATAAGTCTGATGCTGGGAAGATGTTCGTAAAGAATCTTGAACAATTATAATGCAGAATACGGGTCACAATAAATGCTAGGACATATAGTAATAATGGGCAGGCGAATAATAAAGACTGCGCAAAGGTAGTAATGCTCGACAACTAAAGAAATGCTTCGTGACACAACACAGCCTACTCGGGTTGTGCAACTCAACAACAACCTCGGCTCAAAAGTGCAGTGAATAATAATGCTGCATACATATAATAATGGGGCTTATCTCTATCCAGTGTCTGCTCAGTTAATAAAGTCTAGCTGGGGTATCAAGGCAGGGCAACAATGGGCGAGCATGCGGCTCGTAGCCTAACGTTGTCCAAGGGTGGTATAATGAAGATTACGTTATATGACGGGGATGCTCTCTTGATAAATCTAGGTCTCTAGTACCTAGCTCTATCCTGGCGATCCCTCAGAAGTCAACACAAAGAGGCAGCACTATGTTGTGAGGGATAGGCTATGGCCCTCTCACACCACAGCGCTGTGCTCGCAAAGTAAACCAACCCCGAAGACAACTTAGGCTCCCACAGTACCTGTCGATGTCGTGCAGAGCTTAGCTAACACTGCACACATCGGAGACAACGACACAGTAACCTTACCCCTAGTCTAGCTTTAGATAACCAAGCAGAATCACTCAACACCTTGCAAGGGAGACATTTACTGGTCTACAACCTTCCCGAGAGAGGACACATACGGAAAAGTCCGTCTCTCTAAACCTCAATAAAGCATAATACCTCCTTAACCTAATACATGGAAATATCTGAGAGCTTCGCGTACAATACGACTGGTCGACGGTGAACGTCTATGCTGAAACCAGAAGGGATGTTGAGTTTAATAAAGATTAGAGAATGAGAAAGGAGAAGTCGAGAGAGAGAAATAGTATGCAAAGTCGCGAGTATGGGGGACAGAATTGCAATGGATGTAGGCGATACGCGTGTCAGGCAAGCTCTGAGCTGGTAAAGAACACGAGGCAGCGACGGGAAGGGACTAGTTGACCACCCAGCTGCCAACGCCGTCAGCAGCCAAGCGAGCCGCGTCATAGCTCACCTCGCTGCCGGGTGTACTCCCTCACACTCTCTCGCTCGCCTCCCACACAAGCAACATTTATATTATAGCGAATATAAAATATAAGACGCGGCCACAGACCAAAACAAAGACCATTTCCAAACTGTCTGTGGCAACACGACACTAATGAAATAAAGCAGATCATTCTAGGACAACTGTAGCCTATCCCCCCATCCTGGCGAGCGCTAGCGAGCTGCAATGCCCCACACAACCATTTTGCTAACGCCGGGAGGCGTCACAAATGTCTGTCAGATGTTGGAATGAGGTAGTAGCCGAATGTCTGCCAGATGTTGGGATCAGGTAGTAATGTCTGCCAGATGTTGGAATAATGTATTAATGTCTGCCAGATGTTGGGATCAGGTAGTAATGTCTGCCAGATGTTGGAATACATTAGTAATGTCTGCCAGATGTTGGAATATGGTAGTAATGTCTGCCAGATGTTGGAATAAGGTAGTAATGTCTGCCAGATGTTGGAATAAGGTAGTAATGTCTGCCAGATGTTGGAATAAGGTAGTATGTCTGTCAGATGTTGGAATAAGGTAGTCATGTCTGTCAGATTTTGGAATAAGGTAGTAATTTTTGGCAGTTGTTGGAATAAGGTAGGAACGTCTGCCAGATGTTGGAATATGGTCGTAATGTCTGTCAGATGTCGGAATATGGTAGTAATGTCTGCCAGATGTTGGAATACAGTAGTATTGTCTGCCAAATGTTGGAATAAGGTAGTAATGTCTGTCAGATGTTGGAATAAAGTAGTAATGTCTGTCAGATGTTGCAATCGGGCAGTAATGTCTGCCAGATATTGGAATAAAATAGTAATGTCTGTCAGATGTTGGAATATTTTAGAAATGTCTGTCAGATGTTGTAATCGGGCAGTAATTTTTGGCAGTTGTTGGAATAAGGTAGGAATGTCTGCCAGATGTTGGAATATGGTAGTAAATCTGTCAGATGTCGGAATGAGGTAGTAATGTCTGCCAGATGTTAGAATACAGTAGTAATGTCTGCCAGATGTTAGAATAAGGTAGTAATGTCTGCCATATGTTGGAATAAGGTAGTAATGTCTGCCAGATGTTGCAATAAAGTAGTAATGTCTGTCAGATGTTGCAATCGGGCAGTAATGTCTGCCAGATGTTGGAATATGGTAGTATGGAATAATTATGCAGTTGTCTTTGTGTTAGCTGTGGGCAGGTAACTAATTTTGGAGAGGTAATTATAAGAGTGAGAGAACTCTATTTCCTATTGCTAATCTGGCAACCTCTGCGTCATAAATACGCCCATCCCTTCTTAATATTGCCAGATACTGTGACTCGGATATTGTGACTCCGGTAAAATGCTCGTGTGATACCGGGTTGTACAGTCGCGCTAATAAGTCATGTCCCAGCTGTCATTACGTTTGGCTGGCTCTGTGCTTTATTAATGTATGTCAGATGTTGGATAGGGTGGGTAAGTATAGGAACATGTTTGTATATTTCACTCGCTATGAAAAAGTGAAGCTTAGATAATTTTATTGCTGATACCAATTATTGATCAAAACATACTTGGTGCCGAGACATCACTTATTAGAGAGACTACATTTTTGTCTATGTGTATGAAGAAGACAAAAGGCAAAGCTGACTGTAACAAGTGTCTCCCCAAAATTCAAGGTACGTTAGAGAAAAAAATCTCTCTTACTCTCGATTTTATTATATCTGGCCACAGTTCATGAGTTAAAGTGCAAATCTCCCTCTCTCTCTCTCTCTGTATCTATCTATTACACACACACACTCAGACACACAAACACAAACTTTCACACACACACACACACACACAAACTCTCACACACACACACACACAAACACAAACTTTCACATACACACACATTCTCTCACATACACACACACACACTCTCACATTCACACACACACACACACAAACTTTCACATACACACACACACAAACACAAACTTTCACACACACACACAAACTTTCACATACACACACAAACGTTCACACACACACACACACACACACACACACACAAATACAAACTTTCACACAGCAACCCCGAAAAAAAATAATGCAGTAACTACCTTCCCTGCCTTTATATTTATACTCCCAGGTGCTGGATTATTAAGCTACGTTTGTTTAGCAAGGTTTAGTACGATCTTAAATTGAGACTTCATCATGTTACCTAAATAAGCTCACATTTAGTACACAATTCATGTCGGACTGAATGTGAGCATGTTTAGGTAACAAAGTTTAATCTCACTTTAACCTTGGATTAAACCCTGCTCACTTTATTTTATTTTGGTGAGTAAGGTTTAGTCCCTGTTTAAAGTGAGACTTCATTATGTTACCTAAATAAGCTCACATTTAGTACACAATTCATGCCGGACTGAATGTTAGCATTGTTTAGGTAACATAGTTTAGTCTCACTTTTACTTCGGACTAAATCCTGCTCACTTTTCTTAGCTGAATGGTGGCTGTCAGTGATACTTGAACCAAAGTGTGCATAGATGGCTTAAAGTAATATCTTCTTAACCAATTTGACCTGGGGAGTCCAAAAAGAGCCTAAGTTATTTAATAACATTGAAATTAAGCGACCTACAAACAATGCTCATAAACTTATATAATGAATTTTCCTCTATTTCAACTAATTAAGTAGTTAGACAATTAATAATTACATTTTTGGAATTCCCAGATCAAAATCCATATGATTATTATATTCTATGGCCAACATGGACATCTTGTACAACATTTCTCTGAGAGCCCACATTCATGCAGTTATGTTTTGTAAGCAAGGTTTAGTCTGGTCTTAAATTGAGACTTCATTATGTTACTGTTGTCCATATTGGTCATAGAAAATAATCATCATATGGCTCGCTAATGCTCGCCAGGAAGAAATCGACACCTGGATGGGGATAAATGACTTAAAACAGTTGGCTGAATGGGGCTGAATGGATACAAGCCAGGGAAAGAGAGAAAAGGAGAGAAAGATAAAAAAAAAAGGGAGGTGGGCTCCCTTAATACCTTCATCAGGGTATAAACGTAACCATGGCAACCACCCAGTTTGTTTATGTAGTGCGGGAGAGGCTTCTAAATCGTTCACTAGGCCCCAATTCGCGCTACGGAAACTGTAGCGTCTGAAGTCTTGCTCTTGAACGCGCCCCTGATATAATATTTTTGAGTTGGTAACACTAGGCCCTACAGATCAAAACAAAAGAAAACTTCTGGAGTTGGTAACAGTGTCAAATGCCGACTCCACGTCTCCACTCCACCTCGAGAATGGGACGGTTCGATGTGAGTGACTTAAGCTAACCTAACCAATCTAACTTAATACAATAACATTAAGTAAAACATATTGAAATACAGTCGTGATTTAACTGATTTTGGTTATATGTAAGGCATATGTGCTGTTTTACCCTGTCAGTCTGTCACGGTGACACTCTAGCACCTGAGCACCTCACCCGGAACACGAATCTAGCCCAGCTGTAGCCTAAGTCGAAATCTGAGTCCTTGTCTTTTTAGTCTGTATTATTGGGTTCCATGTCATCTCAACCAGTAGACCATTTCAACCAGTAGCTCTCAACCAGTGCCAAATTAACCCAGACCAACCAAACCAGTGCCAAAATAAAGTACTAACATTATCTATCTATCTATATGCTCAGGCCCAATCCCCATTTTGGGGGTAGCCGACTCAAGACAGAGCAAGAACAGGGAAAACACAAAAACAACATAAAACAAAAAATAAACACAGATAAAAAACACAAACTCACACACATCCAGGTCACCCAGGAGAAGACCCAGAGACCAGGGTTACCAAGGTCGCTCCAGCACTCCCCCGGCCCCTGACCACCCGGAGAGGTTCCGATCTCGGCAGGCAGACATGCAGCGGAGCCAAAGCCACAAGCCCTCCCACCACACTTCCAGACACACCCTTCATATTAACCGTCCCCCCGGGCCAGGCGCCTGATGGACTATTATCTAGTCCAACTTGCGCCCGACCCCTTACTCCAAATGGCCACGTGTTCACTCAACTATTCACAAGCATTCTCCATTCACTCCTGTCCACCACCACTTCCCCTGCCTGATCTATAGTCATTCCTCTATCATCCAAAGCCTTTCTTACACAGTCTCTCCATCTCAATGGGGGTCTTCCTGCCCTTCTATCTCCCCTTGTACCTGACTCACATATTCTCTTTGTAAGCCTTTCATATCCCATTCGTTCAACATGACCATACCAGCTCAGCACCCTTCTGTCCACTCTGGCTGACAAATGTTCCTGCTGCCCCACTCTCCTACGTATCTCTTCATTCCTCAATCTGTCTCTACGAGTAACTCCACACATACTCCTCAAGCAGCTCATCTCCATCACATCCAGCCCTCTTTTCTCCTTTTTCTTCAGAGCCCATGTCTCAGCCCCATACATCACTGTTGGCACAACAATTCCTTGATACAGTGCACTTTTTACTTTCACTCAGAGATTTCTCGTCTTCCACATACTTCCCATTGCTCCGAAAACCTTCCTTCCTTCACACACTCTCTGTTTTACCTCCACTTCCATACCTCCACTCCTGCTTATCGTTCCTCCTAGATATTTAAAACACTCTACTTGTTCCAATATTTCCCCATCCAGCCTCACATCTAGATTCACCCTATGCTCTCCCCTATTACACACCATTACTTTACTTTTATTGACGTTCACCTTCAGTTTCCTCCTTCCACAAACCACACCAAACTCTTTGACTACCCGCTGCAGTTTCTCATCAGAATCCGCCACCAATGCTGTGTCATCAGCGAACAGCAACTGATTCAACTCCCAATCTCTACCATTCTTTCCTACTAAACTCAATCCTCTTCCCATAGTTCTCCTTTTCACCTCCCTCACCACACCATCCATAAACATATTAAACAGCCATGGTGACATTACATAACCCTGTCGCAAACCTACCTTTACCTCAAACCATTCACTCAACTCACCATTTCCTACTCTCACACATGCTCTGCTCCCTTCATAAAAACTCTTAACTGCTTCTAACAAATTTCCTCCTATTTCATAAATCCTTAACACCTTCCACATTGCTTCACGGTCCACACGATCATACGCTTTTTCCAAGTCCATAAAAGCCCAAAATATCTCCTTATGCTTCTCTAAATACTTCTCGCATAACTGTCTTACTGCAAACATCTGATCCACGCACCCTCTTCCCCTCCTAAAACCGCACTGTTCTTCTCCTATTGCAACTTCCGTACACTTTATTATCCTCTCTATCAACACCCTGCCATACAGCTTTCCAACCACTGACAATAAACTAATACCTCTATAACTTGAACACTCCTGCCGATCTCCCTTCCCCTTGTACAACGGCACAATACATGCACTCTTCCAGTCTATTGGTACCCTTGACACAACAAAGCACACGTTGAAAAGTCTCACCAACCAATCTATTATCACATCTCCACCCTTCTTTATACACTCCACAGCAATACCATCCAAACCTTCTGCTTTTCCCGCTCTCATTTGTTTCACTGCTTCTTTCACCTCATTTTCCTCAATCCTTTCATTCATTCCCTGCCACCTGGGTGGCCTGGGTAACCTATCTCCATCCACCTCTGCTTCAATCACTGCTTCTCTTCTATCTCTTGTATTTAACAAAGATTCAAAATACTCGGTATATCTTTTCCTCACTTCAACTGGTTCCACTAGTAATTCTCCATTTTCATCTTTCACTGACTCTTCCCTCTTTTGTCCTCCTTTCCTTACTTTATTTACCTCCTTCCAGAACATCTTCTTTCGTTCTTCAAAATTCTCACTCAGCCTTTGGCCCCACCTTTCGTTTGCATCTAACATAACCTAACCGAACCGTATTGGTTGATTTGGTACTGAGGTAATTGTTTAGTTTATGTCCTCCTCTCCCCCCGAAAGTTCGAGAACAATAAATTCAAATTGAATTAACAATTACGCATATTTTAAATAAAATATAATATCTGGAACCTCAAAAATCACAAATAATACTTAGGCTAGGCCTATTGGTATTAATAAAAACCTATAAATATTGTTAAAGTAGCCTAAATAACTAGATAATTGGTTTGTAATTTCACATTTACCGCCGGCCCTCTAGTGGCCTAAAATGCAACGACCGCTACCACCCGCACGCCACCTGTCGGTCAATTAAGGAAATACGCATACAACGGAGCATTTAGAGTAGGCAACAGGTCGCTCCAAACCCAAAATGTAAACAACACATCCGTGGACTTACTCTAATACCGCGCACTACTTAAAGTTTTGTATTTGGTTTAGCCTAATATACACTTCCCAGGTCATTTGAACAGTTCTATTGCTACTATATATCATATAATACATCATAGAATACGTTTTTAATAACTAGAAAAAGAGGACATAGCCTAGGCCTAAACTAAACAATTACGAAAGCTCTTTGTGTAAGGTCTGTAAGAAGAGTGTTTGTGGAGTGCAATGGCCTGAAGCCGTGTTGTGTTGGAGAAAGGAGTAAGTCAGGTGTCATCAGTTGTAGTACAAGGCGCTCTATGACTTTGGAGGGGGTGCAAAGGAGTGTGATAGGGCGGTGTGAGGAGGGTAGCGTGGGGTCTTTGTTAGGTTTGGGGAATGTGATGATGATACCATGCTTCCAGATGTCTGGTATTGTGTTGTGTGAGTAGCTGTTGTTGTTGTTGTTGTTGTTGTTCCCCAAGCTGCCTGGCCGAACAGCCCCAAGTCCCCGAGCAAGGCCATAACCAAGCGCCCCCACAGAACCCTCCCTGCCGACCACAATAAAGCCTGGGTGACCGAAGCCACTCCATGGCGGGGAGCTGAGGAGGGTGCGGAAACGCCCGGGAAATCAAAGCCCCACCCAGGGCCCTGTGCCCCTCAGCAATTATGAAGAGAAAGTTGAGGGGCAAAGGAAAAATGTGACGCTTTGGCTTTCAATCTTGGTAGATTGGGTAGACACGGAAGAGACACTTGAGATCTAGAAAATATATAAGTAAAAGGAACAGTCAGAGTAAGCTATGGGTATGGCAGAGATCGCTCAGTTCTCACTCTGATAGACCAGCCCATCACCACATGACTAGAACCCAATCCTCTCAGCATCAGCTAGGAAAGGCCCTAGAAAGCCGCCTTTGGCGGGGGGATAGCTCCCCTATTTCAATCCCTTTCGGGGTTGGGCACCCGCTTGTAGCTGTAGTTTGATTTGTTAGGGAGTGCTTGTATGCCTTGTGGTCCCAGGTGTCTGAGGTGAATGTTGCTTATGTTGTCTAGGCCACAGGCGGGTGAGAGCTTGAGATTGTTGATGATATGCTTTGTCTGGTTGTTGGTGAAGGGTGTATAGTCAGGGTCTGTGGGGAATTGTCTTTTTCGTCGGATGACACGTCGGTCGTCTTTGTGGGGTTTTAGGTGACTGACATGAGAGAAGTGATTGATGAGAGTGTTTGCTTGTTGTTTACATGAAGGAGTAGAGTCTGTTGTTGTGATTATGTTGTGTTGCTGTTGGAAAGTGTGATGCTGTTTAGTGTTTTGTAGAGTTTTTTGGGGTTTGTTTTGTGATCGAGTGTTTGTAGGAAGTTATTCCAATTTAGTGTTTGTTGTTCTTGTATTTTGTTGTTAATCTGGATGTTGAGTGCTTGAATTTGTTGATTGATGTCTTGTGTGTGGGGTGCTGGGGAGTGTTTCAGTGTGTCGCGTTGTATGATGAGGTTTTGAATTTCTGGTGAGAAGTTGGGGGTTGTGTTTTTTTATGTTACCTCTTGGAATGTGTTTCTTGTCGGCGTTTTGGATAGTCGTGTTGAATGTGTGTACAGCATTGTTGATGTTATTGATGGGTGTACTGTTTAAGGTTTCAAAGTGTTGTTCTGTCTCATTTGTGAAAGCTTCCCAGTTAGCTCTTTTATGGTTAGTGTAAGTGTCTGTGGCTAGCTGGGGTGAGTCTTGTTTTGGTGGTGATAATGATCGAGAGGTGGTCTGAGCCCAAGGTTCTGACCACCCTCCAGGATGTTGTGGGGGCGAGTTCAGGGGAGCAAAAGGTGATATCAGGAGATGATGGGGTGTAGAGGTCTTGGTGGGGAGTATGGGTATGCTGATGAATGTTATTAAGGATATATAGGTTGTCTGTTTGGTGTTGTAAGACCAGCCCTCTGTCTGTGTCGGGGTTGTCGACAAACCAGGCCGACGTCTTTGCATTGAAATCACCACCCAGGATGATGTGTGGGGTGTTTGTGATGTGTTGTATTTGTGATCTGTAATCGTTTGGTACTGTAGGGGATTTTTGGGGAGGGATGTATGTGTTTATAATGGTTAATGTTGGAGCTATTGCCAGTACGTATTTTAATTGATTGAATTTCTGTTGTGTTATCGTTTGGGGGGAGGAGGGATTTTGTATGTGCACTGGTGTCTATATATGTTATATCTTTGTGTACCAGGGTGATGAGTCACACCGCCAATGCCGACGGCCCGGTCTTGTCGTATGGTGGTGAAATTGTGAAATGTAGGTGTTTTTTGTGTTGTACGGAGTTTTGTTTCTTGTAAGATGGCAATGTGTATGTTGTGTTGTTTGATGAAGTGTGTGAGTTTGTGTTTCTTTGTGTTGATGCCATCCATGTTTAGTTGAAGGATGTTAATGATGTGTGTGCGGTGTATGTTGGGTGCTGCTGCACGAGGATGGGGTGGGGGTGGGGGAGGGGGAGGGGGTGATGGTGGGGGTGGGGGTGGGGATTGGGGTGCAGGAGATGAGGGTAAGAAAGGATTAGGTTGGGGTGTGGATGGGCTGGGTGGGTTGTGGAGGAGAGGTGGACGGGTTTTAGGAGTGGGAGTGGATGTTATGGGCAGGTTATGTGGATTGGGGAGGAGAGGTGGACGGGTTTTAGGAGAGGGAGTGGATGGTATGGTAAGGTTATGTGGGTTGCGGAGGAGAGGTGGACGGGCTTTAGGGGAGGGATTTGACTGGGAGAGGGAGGGGCATGAGGAACATGTCCAGGTGTTTGTGTAGTGTTTCATGGAGGCAAGTGTTGTGCAGGTGAAATGGGTCCAGTTCCCGCATGAGTTGCAGAGAACTGAGCCCTTAGTTTGGCGGCTCGAAGTAATGGGTTTTGAGCAAGTTGGACATGTGTATTTGTAGGTGGGTCCTGGGTTGCTCTCAATGTCTCCGGCTAGAAGGAGTCTTCGAGAAATGACAGCCGGAGAGTCATTTCTCGGTGTAGGAAAAACTGTGTATTGTGTGTGGTGTGAGAGATGTGAGAATTGCCCGGCGCGACCGCAGCCGCTCCAAGGACGTGTGCCCCCAGGGAGGGGGCAGGGGATAGTTGTGGCGGTTTGGCTCCCGGAAACTGCTCCCCACGGTCGGCAGCCTGCTGTCCTCCACTGTCGGTGATCTTGTCCCCGGACGGGAGGGTCGGCAGTTCCGGGAGGTGGTCCACGGCGTAGACGCCGCCACTCCAGGACCTTAGGGTCGCCATCAAAATAGTTTGGGAACCACTGCCTATGTGGTGGATTGTGTTCTTTCATTTCATAAAGTTTATTTTAGTAAGCGTTGTTTCCACATAGTGATTTTGATAAGTTGTTTTGACTTTATATTGTCTTTGTCCCAGTTTTGGTTTCCTTTGTTTGCAAGTTTTACATTTTAATTTATATGGTGTTGACCTTTTGACATTTTGATTAGTTTTTTTGCATTTATCTTGTGTTTTCCCAGTTTTGTTTTTTTATTTTGCAAGTTTTTCATTATAATTTGTAACTTCAGTACTGTACACTACTTGTATGTTACGTATCTCATGTCTCTCTACCAGATTGCAGATGAGCTAGGGATTCTGATCTGGGAGGACCTGATGTTCGCGTGCAGCATGTACCCCGTCGGGGACGCGTTCCTGGACAGTGTGAAGGCGGAGGTGGTGACCCAGCTACGTCGCCTCCACCACCACCCCAGTATACTCCTCTGGGCCGGGAATAATGAGAACGAGGCGGCACTCAGAGATGATTGGTATGTATATATGTACTGTACTGTATGTATGGATGTACTGTACTGTATGTTTGTAGTATGTACAGTACATTATTTATGTGTACAGGGTATCAAACGAAAGCAGAGTCCGTTAATTTTAGCCTATTATTTTATATGTAAAGATAAAATTAGGGTTTATAGTTCAAATGATATCTTTGTAGATGATGAAATGGCCAAAACAATGCTTATTTCACGTTAATTTTCATGTGTTCGTTGTGATATGCTTTTAAGTCTTCAAACAAAATAGCTCCGGTTTGACACCCTGTATGTACGTATGTATATACTCAGGCACATACTCCATATATATATTAAACAACCGCGGTGACAATACACATCCCTGTCGCAGACCTACATTTACCTCAAACCATTCACTCAACTCACTCCTTGCTCTAACACACACTTTACTCTCTACATATAAACTCTTGACTGCTCCTAAAAAATTTCCTCCAATTTTGTAAATCCTTAGCACCTACCACATTGCTTCTGTATCCACACAATCATATGCTTTTTCCAAATCCATAAAAGCTAAAAAAAACATACTTTTCTCTAAATACTTCTCGCACAGCTGTCTTACTGCAAAAATCTGGTCCACACACCCTCTTCCCCTCCTAAAACCGCACTGCTCTTCTCCTATTGCACCTTCTGTACCCTTTATTACCGTCTCTATCAACACCCTACCGTACAGCATTCCAATAACTGAAAATAAACTAATACAGTACTTCTATAACTTGCCAGTCTCCCTTCCCCTTGTACAAAGGCATAATACATGCACTCCTGTATTATGCCTTTCGATAGAAAAATTTCTCCGGCAAAGCCGGATTTTCCATCGACACCTGGATGGGGATAAACGTCTTAAAACAGTTGGCTGAATGGATACAAGCCAGGTAGAGAGAGAAAAGGAGAGAAAGATAAATAATAAAAAAACGGTGACCCTCCTTAATAAAATCAGTCAGAATAATTAAGGTACCATTCATTGTACCATACTGAAGAAGTTGTTTGGTAGTTTAACTCTTCCGATCTGGGCCTTTAAATCATGCGCCAGTCTCCCCACCCGAAAATGTGCCCTTATTAACCCCTTCTGTGCTGGTGACGTCTTTTTATTATATTCTAAAGTCTATTCAATCGGGAAATATCTATAAGCCTCGCCCACTTCCCGAACCGTTATCATACGGCTGGTGCGCCTGTATCATGTAGCGGTGTCTAGCAGGGTTACCAAACCAAAGAAAAAATACTACTCAATCGGTTTACAAACATTGCTAGAAGGCTACACAATAGTTAATGGATGCCTAAAATTGCTAGAATAATACCACAATGTTGACCAGAAAAGGCTCGAAGTTTTAGAATACAGGTACAGTACTATGAGAATTATCGTTAGGTATAAACTTTGCCGCTAGATCAAAGTAAACATTTATTTATCATTAATATTTGTTAAGAAAGGCTTTCAAAGCTATCAACCCTTCTAGATTATCAAGTCAGGATGGAAATTCAAGACTGGAGCCTATTTTCAATGCCTCCATTCCCTTGATCAAGTAAATACTTCTAGATTTAGCAGGAAGGTAGCTACATTGACAATACTGTTGTCTTCTACACGGGGTGACACACGCGGCTCGCCGTTCACGTCAGTCGTCACCTGTCTTCTGAAGAGGAAGGATGCGTCTCCCCTTGGCAGACCTTAGCTATATGTGGCAGACCGGCTGGTGTGCCCCAACGTTTTAGTCAAGCCAGGGATATTGTAGTCTACATATCCAAATACTTTGACACCAAATAAAGTCAACCAATTAGATGTACTGTATTATCATTATTGACGGCTAAGTGGATCACAACAGTATTGACTGTAGCAAGTTGACCATCTTTACACTGTATCCACATTACACATTACACATTATTGAGTGCAACTGGTGATCTGAGTAGTAGAGTGCTAGTGATTGAGGACTACAGTCAATCCCAAGGAAATTTAATATCTTCAGGTGGCTTTCCCTCAAATAGGCCTAGGCCTACTGCATCTGTAAATGACACTAATCCAGAGCCTATAAATACCACACCTGCAGTGTCCACTACCAGCTGCACTACATCAGATAGCGCCCCCTCCACTACACAGGAGACCACGGCCACATCCACAACTGTCCACGACACAACGATCAGACCCGACGGCGACGAGACAACCCGAGGGAGGCCTAACTCCGTTGAAACCTGTGCCACAGGGGAAATTACTGATGCCACCACCAGCTGCTCCACACCAGGTGCCGGTGGCGCCTCCTCCATCATACAGGAAGCCACAGCCATAACGAGTAGAACCAACGAGACAACCCGAGGTAGGCCTAACATCAACGTAACTTCTGCCACTGAGGAAATTAATGAAGTCAACCCTGCAGTGAGGAGCGTCGGAAGCGGTACACCCGCTATAATGAGTATAGCAACACTTGGGGCCTATAATGTAGGTGTACGTACAGGCAACGCGCAAGGCATCACTACAACACCTGCGACGGGAAGGAGCTCGACGACAACCCCTATCGACAGGATCACAATGCCTCCACCCTTAGGTGATGATAAGGGGGAGGGTACTGTTCAAGGACAATGGTTTAGGGTACATTCCACCAAAGGTAAAACTCATCACATACCTGAGGGGGAACAGAGGCTGAATGGAGGTACCGGTACTGGTACCACAAACAATGTTAGGAATTCTATGGCTGTGCAAATTCAACCTAGGAACTTTAAGCATCAGGGGTTTAAGGGTAAAAATTAAAGTACAGGGATTAGTACAGTTAAAAAAGTGAAAAGATCACGCATAGCCAAAGTATTCGCGACAGGTTTTAAGCCAGGAGTGACGGCATCCGACTTAAAAGAATATCTCTCCAATAAACTCAGTCTTAGTATGGATGTTGAACCAAGTATTCCCTGGTCTGATGGGCACACATATATTTCATTCAGAATAAACTGTGAGTGTCCAAATCCCGAGGTGTTTATGGATGAAGAACTTTGGCCAGAGGAAGCATCGGTGTACTGGTGGAGAGAACGTAGGGCACAGGTACCAGTACCGGTACCAACAAATGAGGACTCTATAATTACAGTAACCCACCCTCCCAACAACTCTTAATCATGGATATAAAGTCTACTGGTGGTGGGCTGGATCTATCAGAGTGAGGGTTGGTGTCCTCTACTTCCCATAGCCGTTTTCTGACTTTACCTTTATCATAATTCTTATTTCTAACTTTTTTCTTGAGTGGTGAAGGCAGTGGGGCCATAATGGTGTGCCCCATGTTTCCCTAGTGTCTTACTCTCACAGCCCACTGGCACAAGTTGGCCTTTCTCTGGCGTAGGGATGCGGCGACGCCACCGCCCGCCACTTTGGTGGTTCAATCAGAATCTGGAGCAGTGGACCACTGGTTCCTGTTTCCAGAAAATTCCTGTGCTTGGTATGCTTCCAGCCAGGGCCCCACTGTGGTAAATAAAATAGCAAAACAGTGGTGGAACTACCATCCGGGTGAGGGACTGCTCTGGGTCTGCTCCTTGAGTGTTCATGGTTATAATCCACTTAGTGGAAATGGGGCACTGTGGAGTGGGTCAGTCGGGGCATGTCTGGGAGCCTGGAGGCAGTTTCTGCCATGGCCATCCCTTTTGGGGCGCTTCCTCTGGAAGCAAGGCATCAGATTTGATGATGATGATGATGATAAAGTCTACTTCATCTCCCAACAATTTGCGTATTGCTACTTATAACTGTAGGGGGCTCCCTAAAACCAACAGAGGGCTTCTCCTACGCCCTGATGTAGTAGACGTATTTAATACCAGTGATATTGTGTGCCTGCAGGAGACTTGGTATTTTAAACAGGATTTGGGTAACCTCAGTACTATCTGTGATAATTTTCATGGGTTTGGGGTCTCAACAACCGATGCTATGGATGGTCTAGTAGCAGGTCACCCACCGGGAGGAGTAGCTATTTTGTGGAGGGACTCTTTAGACAGCCGGGTTAAACCACTTGTAACAAATTTACCATGGTGTACAGGTATAGAAATAGAAGATATCCAACGGAAAGTAGTTATTCTTAGTGTGTACTTGCCCTACCAATGTAATGAAAATGAAGAATAATACCTGGAATGCCTTGGAGAGCTAAGTGCTCTTTTACAAGAACTAAATACCACCTGCTACTCTGTAATAGGGGACTGGAATGCTAATCTGAAGGACATGAGTAACTCTCTGTTTGCTAGTCATATGACTAACTTCTGTGGTGAGCATGATCTAATTATCTCTTCTCAGCTCATGCTCCCTCATAGTAGTTAACACATGTGTCAGTGCAGCATGGGCTCAACGTCTTGGCTAGATCATACCGTAGCTAGTGCTGATTTCCATGATATGATAACAAATATGGAAATTCAGTATACATATACAGATGAAGATCATATCCCATTGACCTTAACAGCTAGTTTGGAAAGAGCGCCAGAATTAACCCAGTCAAACAATAGTGTAAATCCAAAACTGCCATGGGGCGGGCTTGACGAGGAGGAGTGTGAGCAATTTTGCACTTTACCACACACTCTCCTTTCTGAGCTTGATCCTGGCAGTGAGGATGCCATTACCTGTGAAGACCCCCAATTGTGTTAATGCTAGTCATCGAGAAGAGGTCAGCAAGCTGTACAATAATATTATCTTGTCTTACTAAGGCTAGTGACATAGTATTTCACAAGCATAACAAAAATTACTCTTTTTAACAAACCTGGGTGGAATGACCATGTTTCAGAACTATACCAGGCATCCCGAGATGCTCGTAGTGTATGGCTGGATCATAACAAACCGAGACAGGGACCCATTTTTGACATGTTCACCAGACTAAAGGCTAGATGCAAGTATGCAATCAGATATATAAAAAACAATGAAAATTTATTAAGAAGAGAAGCATTGGCCAAAAACTTTGCTAGCAAAGACACCTTGGCCTTCTGGCAGGATATTAAACAAATGCATAATAGCTGCACACCTCTACCCGTTAGTGTAGATGGGATCTCTGGTACTAATAACATAGCCAATCTTTGGAAAACACATTACCAAACTTGGGCACCAAGGAAATACCATTGCTGCTACAACAGAGTGTAACAAAGAAGAAAAATATGACACAATTAAAGTTACAAGTGAAGAAATCAAGGCTGCAATAAGTAGGCTAGATGCTAACAAATCCTGTGGTTTTGATGGTATATATGCTGAACATTTGAAGTACTCCTCCACTCTCCTCTTGGAGAAACTCAGCAGTTGCTTTACCAGCTTTCTAATCCATGGTTTCCTACCAGAATCTATGATGTCCGTTACCTTGATACCAGTAATTAAAGACAAGGCTGGCAAAATTACATCAAAAGACAACTATAGACCTATTGCCCTTGCCAGTATTGTAAGTAAGATACTAGAGTTAATCATTTTAGACAGAATCTCAGTGTATATCTCAACTAATAGTAGTCAATTTGGTTTTAAAAAGAATCATGGTACGGACCAGTGCATCTACACTCTGAAGGAGCTAGTGGATGGGTACATCAAAATGAACAGCTCTATTTTTGCATGCTTTCTTGATGCTAGTAAGGCATTTGACAGAGTCTGCCACAATATCCTGTTTGATAAATTAGCAACAAGGGGAGTGCCATCCTATATACTGAGAATCTTGAAGTACTGGTACGCCAATCAAACATTTAATGTAAGATGGGGTAACATTATTTCGGATTCCTTTACAGTAACCAATGGAGTGAGACAGGGTAGTATTCTCTCACCTTACTTATTCAATGTATATATGGATGAATTAAGTGATAAATTGAATAAAGAGCAGATTGGATGTTATGGTGGGAATACAATCATCAACCATCTCATGTATGCTGATGATCTGGTCATTATTGCACCGTCTTCTGCGGGTCTGAGCAAACTTCTTGAAATATGTGAATCTTTTGGTAGTAAACATTGTGTTAAATTCAACCCACTGAAAAGTGCTGTTCTTATATTTAGATCAAAATTACTGTATAAAAGTAAACTGACAAATTTCTCACTCAATAATCAAATTATTCAAGAAGTAAACAAAATAAAATACCTGGGACACATTATCTCAAACGATTGCTCAGATGATGCAGATATCGGCCGTCAGCACTGACAGCTATATTTACGTGGTAACACCATCTTGAGGAAATTCCACATGTGTAATTGGGAAACTAAAGTCACTTTGTTCCGGACATATTGTTCCTCTATGTACACGGCCCATTTGTGGTGGAAGTATAAGAGAGCCACCATAAATGGTCTGTGTACATCCTATCATAATATACTCAAGATGTTCATTGGTCTCTCTAAATATGAAAGCACTAGTATGGTGTGCACACTGTTGGATGTGCAGTGCTGTCGGGCTGTCATCAGGAGACTGGTGTACAGCTTTTCGCAGCGACTGCAATCCTCCAGTAACACGCTGATTGTAGCTCTTTGGTCTAGTGATCATATCTATGAATCCCGTATTATATCTCACTGGCAGAAGCTGCTGCACACATAGTATGTAATGTAATATATAGGTCTAATTGAACTATGAGCAATGATCTGTGCAATTGGTGTTAACCAACATTGAGCAATAGCCTTAGTTAGCCTATCTGTGTTATATTGTGACAAAATGTGATATGTGCTCTATTCTGTAAATAGGCCTACTGTATATTTTATTTTATTGTTTCTTTATTAATATATCTTTGTGTATAATTATTATCTGTGCTCTCACGAGAAGTGTATGTGTTATGGACCATTAGGTCGTAGTGTATTTATACTGTACTGTATCTATCTTCTGTGTCTGGAATAAAGAATTTTATTATTATTATTATTATTATTATTATTATTATTATTATTATTATTATCCACTTTACATTAAGAGAGAGAGAGAGATAGGGAGAGGGAGGGAGGGAAGGAGAATCGAGGTACAGACACGTACAGAGAGCGAGAAAGTAGAGTCCACCAAAATCAAGTCCATGCGCTCGCAAATCTTTGCATATAACATCATCTACCTCAAATCTGCCATACTTTCCATACAATTCGAAATGACCATGGTGTTGACAATAATTTTCCGTTTTAGAATGTTTACTTGCTTCATGAACTGATTCAATAGTTGGTGCAAATATCGAGGATAAATAAAACTGGTATGACATTTTTTCAATCAATCTTCCACTTATTCTTGTTCTAATTTTATTACTGTAGTTTCTCTTTACCTTTTGGGAATCAATTTCCATAACACAAACATTCAACAGTATAGTGATGTAGAGGAAAATTGTGCAGTATACAAAATAACTGCAGGATCTGTCCTGCATTGAATGTTATAAGGAGACCTTATCAGCTTCATGGTAACACGTCAAGTGATACAGCCGAGACTGCGGTACGATAACTTTTATGTAATCTACGGCAGTGGTGGAATGGGGCCGGGCTTTCAGATATTTCTCGATTGAATAGACTTTAGCTATATTTAAACGATTTTGTGCAGCTTAACAAGGATCTGTGGTAGTAAAAAGGGTTAACCGAGATAGTTCGAAGCCTGTTAATTGCTGGAGGCCCTTTTTAAACTTAATAACATCGTCTAATAGTAGCCTGAATAAAATCAAAAGGACGTCGCCGGTACGGAAAGGGTTAAAGCTACTGTATCTATTTAAGTAATGTACCGGTATGTATGTACAGTATATACTCAGGCACATACCCCATAGCTGGGGGTGGCCGAGCTGAGACAGAGCCCGAACAGAAACAACATTTACAGTTCTAATTCTTAGGGTTCAGGACCACTTTCGCGTTCCCCCTCTCCTTTCTCTGTCACGTCTAGTAGGTGAATTTTACAAGGGGAGGAGGATTCCTAGCCTCCCGCCCCCGAAGTAGGAAAATGTGTACAGTTGGTCAAAGTTTCAGCTGACCCACCATCGCTCTGGGGCTTGCAGAATTATCTGGCAATACTGGTGTAGGAAGGAGGTGTGTCTTACAAAGATTGGGATTGGTAGATCTGATTTTGGCTATATCATTGTTAGAACATACACTAAACAAGGGAAAGTAAGCCTATCTCAAATAAAAATGCATACATCGATATGTATGATCCCGAACATTCACCCAAAGTTTGTATATTTGCTTAAATATTCAAGTTATTATATCCACTGATTGGCAACTACACCAGTATTGCCAGCTAATTCTGCGAGCCCCAGAGCGAGGGTGGGTCAGCTGGAACTTTGACCAACTGTACCTGTACACGAAAAGAGACAGACATTTACAAATAGACATTTTATGTTTGTAATTCTGACCAAGTAGAATCATTATATAGAATTAGTGAGAAATGTCTATGAATTCTCAAAATTGGTTGTGAAAATGTCATTTGGAACTGAACTGCACTCTCTGAGTTTTCAGTAATTTTAATTAAAATCCTTCCTATATTTCAGATTGTTTCAAAGCCTCCTGACTATCATCGTAATGTGTTCAACTACTTGATGATCTTCCTTAAAGAGCTGCTGAAACATGCCGAGGATAATGTTCTGGATGCTAAGACATTAGGTTAGTACAATATACTGTACTGTAATTATATCTGTTTTTCATACTGCTCTCCCTCACTATCCGATGCCCCAATTTACAATATTTTTTTATGTTTTTAGATGTTTGGGTTTGGGTTTTGGCTGGTCCGAGAACACATCCCCATTTAATCCATTACTTTAGGGTTCGCTATACTGTACAATTTATATATTCAAGATCGGGTTTTCAGGAACATAGCCCAATCCTTATCTTGAGGGAGACCTGTACTTAACCAACCCTTGACTACCGGTGCCATCCTTTTAACTTTATTCTGGCTACTATTCATATTATCAGCAACCCACCAATTAACTTACAAATAAACCTAATTAATGAAATTAATGAATGGGAGTTGCAGGGTCTGGTAAATGAGTTTGGAACAGTGTGCGAAAAACGGAATTTGAAGGTAAATACGGGGAAGAGCAAGGTTATGGTCTTCGAAAGGGGTGAAGTCACAGAGTGTGAGGTGAAGCTGAACGGTCAGGCTATGGAGATCGTCAACTCTTTTAAGTATCTGGGCAGTGTGTTGAGTAAAGATGGGACTATGGATGAAGAGGTGCGGGAGAGGGTACAACAGGGGAAGAGGGTTGTAGGAACGCTAAAAGCAGTAACAAGAAATAGGGTGGTCAGTATGGAAGTGAAGAAGTCCTTGCATGACAGTGTGGTAATCCCGACACTGACTTACGGAAGCGAAGCATGGACGTTGGTTGAGAGACTCAGACCAAGAGTGAGAGCAGTGGAAATGAATTACTTAAGGAGTGCGTGCGGAGTTACATGGAGGGATAGACAGACTAATGAGGAAGTAAGAAGTAGGTGTGGTGTGGAGGTAGATGTGCTGGAAAGTGTGAAAAGGAACAACTTGAGATGGTTCGGCCATATGGAACGTATGGAAAGCGAGAGAATGACTAAGAGGGTGTACGAGAGCGAGGTGGAGGGACAGAGGGGGAGAGGTAGACCGAATATGAGGTGGAAGGATGGAGTGAGGAACTACATGAACGAAGGCGGTGCTGGTTGGGGGGAGGGGCGTCGACTGACTGGGGACAGAGGTGCATGGGGGCGGTTCGTTCGTGGCCACCCCTTCGGGGATCACGGCGTCAGGCAATAGATAGATAGATAGATGAAACTATGAATACATTTGGTACTCCAAGGATTTGAACCTAGGATACTCACATCAAAATTCTGCGCACTTAACCATTACTTGGCCATTAGTCTATTTTATTCAGTTTAAAATGGCCATCCAGCAACTAACAGCCTTCGAACTATCTAACTACCACAGATCCTTCTTTAATGGCCATCCAGCAACTAACAGCCTTCGAACTATCTAACTACCACAGATCCTTCTTAAATTGCCATCCAGCAACTAACAGCCTTCGAACTATCTAACTACCACAGATCCTTCTTTAATGGCCATCCAGCAACTAACAGCCTTCGAACTATCTAACTACCACAGATCCTTCTTTAATGGCCATCCAGCAACTAACAGCCTTCGAACTATCTAACTACCACAGATCCTTCTTTAATGGCCATCCAGCAACTAACAGCCTTCGAACTATCTAACTACCACAGATCCTTCTTTAATGGCCATCCAGCAACTAACAGCCTTCGAACTATCTAACTACCACAGATCCTTCTTTAATGGCCATCCAGCAACTAACAGCCTTCGAACTATCTAACTACCACAGATCCTTCTTTAATGGCCATCCAGCAACTAACAGCCTTCAAACTATCTAACTACCACAGATCCTTCTTTAATGGCCATCCAGCAACTAACAGCCTTCAAACTATCTAACTACCACAGATCCTTCTTAAAATTGCACAAAATCGTTTAAATAATGTATACTGTAGCTAAAAAACAAAATATATAGACGTCGCCGGTACAGAAAGGGTTAATCATATTTATATAGACTTATCCATACTACCATTTGTTGTTTTTCACCTTACAACTCCAACCTTATGAGGGCTTCTGCCCTTGACAAATAGGACTTCCCAAATTTACTAATTCTTTGCACGTGACGATAGTGCGTTGTATGTGTGCGATTAGTTTGCTTGGGAAACAAATTAACTTGCTCATGTAGTAATGTTCACCCTATATGGTGGATTGTGTTCTTTTATTTCATAAATTTTATTTTAGTAAGCGTTGTTTCCACATAGCGATTTTGATTAGTTATTTTGCCTTTATCTTGTCTTTGTCCCAGTTTTGGTTTGTTTAGTTTACAAGTTTTACATTTTAATTTAATAATAATTCACCTTACAAAAGCTCTCCATATGTCACAATCTTGAGCCATCTCCCTATTGAGTCCCCTGGCCTTGAGATCATTCTGCAATACCTGCCTCCAATTCTTTGTACCTTCCACATTCATGCTATACCCTCTTCCAAATAAGTAGGCCAAAACTCTTCAACATTAACCTCTATAACTCACAAACAACTAGAGTAATCAAGCTAATATTTCTACCAGTTGGTCAGCCAGGGAGTAGGGGACATTTACAGCTCATATGCACTAGCCCTTTTTTAATAATAGAGGTTGGGGTTCACAACTTCTGGCTTACCTACTACGAACAGGGTATTGTAAAATTCCTTACCAAATTAGAATTGATGTAAAAGTTGCTCATCTGATTGAAAAGGAAAAAATGGGAGGTTTGACGTACCTCCCAACCTACCAAATAGGAAAACCTACTATTTGGTAGTAGTCTTGGAAAATCCAACGTCAAGGCTATTAACCTAATTGCAATGACGACTTGTCTATTTTGACTGCTATGTCGTCATTCCAACCGCGGTTAAAAAGAAAACGTCTAGAGTCTACTCCTTATCTTGCTCTAGGAGACGTTGTACATTAACCAAAACTACCACCGAAGGTGAAAAAAGTATAGAAGAGAAGAAAAAGGGGTTTACCTTAGTTACCGCTCAAGGCCCATCCCGTGTTCCGTCATGCGCCGATCCCTGTCGAACGTGCGCATGAGCGACCCTCTCTTGTTATCACATCTCACGTCAGCAGAAGAACGCGGATGGGCAGGGGTCCGGCGTGAGGGAGGGTATTATGTACGTTGGATTTTCCAAGACTACTACCAAATAGTAGGTTTTCCTATTTGGTAGGTTGGGAGGTACGTCAAACCTCCCAATTTGTTAGTAGTCTTGGCAAATCCAACGTCAAGGCTGCATAACAAATAGGAGGAGGACATCCAAGCCCAACCTACCAAAAAAAACCAATGCATAAGACAAAATTATGAATGACAAAGAAACACAATTTAAACAAGAGAGTTTAATAAAAGAGTGAAAAACTGAGGAGTAGCTAAAAAGAGCAGTTTTAACACGTGCCCGTCATTCATAGTAATGCAAAACCATAGACTTGTCTTAAACCAAAAAATACTGTACACAAAATCCCTTTTCTTCCAAAATGAACAAAAACACTGATCACAAAAACAAAACACAATTATCAATGAGGCAAAAACACTTATGTACTGTATACATATAACATAACCCCAAACTTGTAATCCAGTGTTGCAAACCCGTACTTCCCTCCCCCCTTTTCGAAAGAAAACAAAGGAAAAGAAAAAGTGACGAGGGGGGAAGACCAGGCAACTTCGCGAGAGCCCTAGGAAACACGACTCCCGAGAGCTATCACAGGCCGAGGGGGTCTAACAATGGACATGGAGAGGTAGGAGGAGACGAAGGTATGGACAGAAGACCACAAACCCGCCGAGGCGACGTCAGGCAACGAACGAGTCTGCAGGAACCGTAAGGAGGCAGCAAAGGATCGCACATCGTGCGCAGAACCCCGACAAGCAGGGTTACTGGCACGAATGACCCGACAAATGTGGCGTCCTATCTGTACCTTCGAGAGCCTCCTACCAGTCCGAGGAGACACCCACACAGCAGTACCCGAAGTCGGAGCCAAGACTCAACATAGGAGTGCAAGGCCTGCACCGGGCACAACACATGGTGAGTATGCCCACGCTTTAAAGCCTGGATGGTGAAAGGCTTGAAAACGTGGGTCTCTCTCTCTCATTCTTGGCAACAAAATGAGGGGAGGAGGCTAACGTGACGACATTCAAGGACGGGGAGAATCGCATGCATTCCTGGGACCGCGACATGGCAGCTAGTTCAGACACCCTATCCCCAGTGGCCAGAGCGACAAGGAAGAGTGTACGCTCGAGCAACTGAACCGGTGTAGTGTCCCGTGTATATGTGTGTGAAGCCAGAAGGTCCAGAGCACGCCCCAGATCCCACTGAGGAGGGATCTGGCGCGGAGGCGGTCGCTCCCTGAAGGCAGCCTTCATGAAGGAATCCAGCTCCTTCGGTGGAACGACCAGCCCAGTGACGGACTCAAAGACCTCCCGGATGGCAGACAAGTGGTTACGTATAGTGTTGACTTGAGAGCGACGTGTACGGAAGAGGTGAAACAAGTAGTGTAGGACGAGGGAAGGAGAGCTAACAGCCTGGTGAGTGTCCTGTATCCACCTAGTAAAAGACCTCCAGTGGGACTCGTAAGTCCCCCAAGTCGAAGACGTCCATGAACGCTTCAGGAAGTCAGTCAGGTCCCGTCCGTGGACTGGGAGCCACCGTGCCTCACGAACATCCACGATGCGAAGGCCAACGAGGTCCGCAGGTCGCCAACCTGGCTCAAGTGGAAGTTTGAGAGAGGGAGAGGGACCGGACTCGGGCACCACCGCTTCAACTGGGAGTACCAAGCCTGGGCTGGCCACAGAGGCGCTATTAGCCAGACTCTGCCGCGGTACAGCCGCAGCCGAGGACTTTGCACATCAACAGTGCGTCTGGTGGCGGAAATATGTATATCGACTGCCACCTGTTCCAGTCTTCCATGAAAGCGTCCGGACCCCCCTCCGGAGTGCGAGTCCGGAGGGACAGGTACTGAGGCAACTTGCGCGTCTCCTTCGATGCGAACAAGTCGACCTCCGGAACACCCCAGGAAGCTGCGAGGTCGTCGAATACAGTCTGTTTCAATGCCCATTCTACAAGAACGCCCCGTCCTCACGACAGGGCGTCCGCCCACAGGTTGGCAGTCCCGGGCAGGTAGGAGGCGTGCAGGGAGATGTTGTGTCGGTTCGCGAGGAAGAACAACTTCTCTGAGATCCCCAACAGAGTCAAAGACCTGGAGGACCCCTGCTTTTGGATACAGTGGACAGCTGTCTGATTGTCCATCCTGAAGGCCACCGACTTTCCCCGAAGGGCCAGCGCGTGGTCCCTCAGGAAGAACAAGGGAACCAACAGTTCGAGGGCATTGATGTGTAGGTGTGTGTGTCCCACCCATCTGCCGTGATGTTGATGTCCCAGGTTGGATTGGTAACCCCACCCTACCTCGCTCGACGCATCTGTATCTACCCAGATCGTCGGCGGGGGGGCGGTCCAGGGCACAGCCGCAGAGAGCGTGCCCCGAGCAACCCAGTGTCCTAAGTGTCTGTGAATGGTACGCGGGATCGGCATGAGCCGATCCATAGGGCCAACGGAAACACCTTGTTGCCCATGAGTATTAGGCGGCGCAGCCTGAGCCTCCCTAAGGGAATGGTCAGAGCGGCCCAATTCAGCGAACCCACTAACGAGTCCCAGATCCTCCTCGTGAGGGAGACCGAGTGCAACACGGCGAAGACCTTCCTGCGAAGTTTCACCGCGTTTGGCTGACTCTGGGTCACCGTAGCGTTGGTCAGATCCCATTCGAGACCTACCCACGTCACGACACGCGACGGGGTCAGGCGCGACTTGGGAATATTGATTTTGAACCCTAATTGTGTGATGTGTTGAACTACTGTGAGGGTGTCGTGGACGCACTGTTCTAGGGTGTCTGAAACTATCAACCAGTCGTCCAAGTAAAACAGGATCTGGAGGCCGCCCCTGAGGAGAGGATCCAGAGCCTGCTTTACCAGTTTCGAGAAGATCCGCGGCGCGATGTTGAGACCGAAGGGAAGTCTGTCGAACATGAACACACGATCGGAAGTCTGAACGGCCAAGAATCGCTGGAAACGAGGATGGATCGGAACGTGCCAATACGCATCCTTGAGGTCCAGCGACACTACCCACGACAGAGGTCGCAGGCCAGTCGTACCTGGTGCACCGTCAGCATCCGAAACCGTGTGTTCACGATGTGCCCGTTGAGGGCCGACAGATCCACCACCGGTCGCATCGCGTCGCAGTCCTTCTTTGGTACCAGAAAAAACACGGGAGAGGAAAACCGGTAGACCGGCTTTCACCTCCTTGACGATTCCCTGCTCGTGCATGGATGTAATCACGTCGGCCACCTCCGAAGAGACAGGCCGGCTTCGTTGACAAGAGCTGAGTGGGGGTCTGGACTTCCATCTCCAGGTTAGACCCCTCCGTGCAATCTTCCGCCCCCACGTCCCTCGTGGCCACCGAAGGGCGCAAGGGCGAAAATAACCTGTGGGAGCCCCCGAGATGAGGTGAGCGACCCTTTCTGCGAGGCGAGAAGGAGAACAAGGAGGAGACCGACCTGGAGAACCTACACATTTTTTGACGTGGAGGGTCCCCCGGTACGGTCCCTGCGGTCATAAGAGCCACGTTGACCACCCCTACCCCCCCCACCTCGCCGAAAAGGGCGGGTCACCCCATCCCCTGTCCGTCGCGTGTCTGACCCCGTCGAAGTGCGGCCGGAAGTGGTAGGCTGGCCAGCCCCTTCTCGGCGGGGATGAAAGGGAGCAGGAGCAGAAGTGCGAGGCGGAACCGACGCTCTGGCCGGCAACTTCCCTTTCCTGCGCCCTTTCTTGGCGGCAGCAGTGGCGGCAGCACCCCGAAGGGGACCGGCAGAAGGACGGGACTGCGAAGACCCTGGTCGCGACACAGCGCGTCTTTGCGTGTCGTAAGCAGGGTCCGCTGACAGAGAAGCGTAGCGTTCCCAAGCATCCTGCGCAAAAAGCCCCGATGTATATAGCTCAGAGTATAACAGACCCTGACGAATATCCAAAGGGGCCTTCCGGCAGAACGAGGACCTTACCGTCTGGCGTTGTCGAGTTGCCTCGCACAAAACCGCCTTCAGCTCGGGAACCAAAGACACCGCGAGCTGAAGGTGGATCCGCCGAACGTGGTCCAAGCCCTCGCGAAGATCGCCAGGTGCAGTCGCCTCGATAAGTCGCAGGTGGTGAACAGACGTCTGGAGGGAACCTAGAAGACAAGACAATAAGTTCGCCACCCTCTGCCGCAAGGTAAAATCCCTGTCGACAGAGGACTTATCTGGGTGGGAGAAGAACGGGTTAGCAATAGCACAAATTTCAAGTTTGGGAGCGCTAATCCAGGACCAGAACTTGCCATCCAATCCGCCGACAGATACCAGAGGAGGCAAAAGCAGTGACGACTCTGGGGGAGGGACTGAAATAGATCTGTCGACGGAACGGTTGGCAAAGTCTAAGGCCTCAGCAAACCAGGCCTCCAATGGGAGAGGGTTATCGAGCACGACGGCCAAGCCAGGCTTACCGTCGTCGCACAAACCCGTCCCATAGGAGGACAGTCCCGTTAACACAGCCAGGGACTGAACATCCTGAAGGATGTCCTGGCGGCTGAAGTCTGACCAGAGCTTAGTCCGAGGAGCAGACGGGGGCTTGGGCTTCACCGAGAAGTACTGAAGGTCAGTCCTTGTCGGGTACGCCCGCACCTCCACGTCGGCCACCTGACCATCCACCCTGATCGCCCTGAACTGCATTTTATCATTTATTTGGACCGACCAGTCCAAAGGTAGGGCCCTCTCACCTGACGGGAAGTCGGTAGCACGCTCCGGGTGGGAGGCCTGCACCCCCTTCCAAACAGCCAAGGAGCCATAGAGGAGCGGCATAGTCCGCGACGGGACCTTGGCCTTTTGGATGGGGGGCAAGCGCGGACCCTGCCCTAGCAGACGGAGGACCCCCGCATGTGAGACAGTAGGGGCAACCACCTGAGCCAGGGCAGGAGCAGTACTAGCCGACGACCGGGCAGGCGGAGAAGCAGGGCGAGAAGGAATGTGGTCCACCGCAGAGGGGAGGGGGACCAAAGCAGGGGCAGGTTGGGTGAGGCGCTGAGGTTGTGTCACCGCCAAGAAGCGCGATAAGAGGGATTCTTGCATCGCCTCCAAGCGCGCGTCGAAGTGTGACACAACCCACCCCTGCATAGCCGAAAATCGATCCGAGAGAGGCGACCCCCCCGAAGATAGTTCGGCCCGCAGGGGCGAGCGTGAGCGAGAGCGAGACCCATGACACGAAACAGCAGCGTCGCGGCCCAAAGAAGGCGAGCGACGACGGCCGTGACGGTCCTGAGGGTCTCGTTCCCGATCACTAACGCCCGAGGGGGAAACATCACCATCCCCCTCTTCCAGCGACACGTCAGCCCCCGAGAAAGGGGACCCCGAAACCTCGCTATACTCTACCGAGTCAAGCGGCGGGGTACCCTCACGGGGAGCCGGCAAGCGAAGATCAGGAATAGAAGAAGGAAGAGGAGCAGGATGACGGGAGGGGGAAGGCTGGCCGGGTGAAAGGAGGTCGGAAGGAGCCGCGGGGGGAAACAGAGCAAGGATCCCCGGGGCTGAGAGAACAGGGCGGCCCGACACCGAGGCGGAGGAGGGAGGAACCTCCACCTTGGGACGAGACCTAGAAGGAAGAAGAGGCACCGAAGCAGGAGAAGTAGGAGGAGAAGCAACTACATCCTGGCGGACCCTCCTGGACAGAGTAGAAGGAGGGAGCAGAGGGCCAGCTACAGCATGAACATCCGCGCGCGTAGAGGACAAATGAAGAGGACGTCTTTTGTGCAGGGGAAGCGGGCGGAAGGTAGTAGAGCCCCTATCCGGAGAGGCCAGGGGAGGGCGTACAGGGGCAGAGACGCTAACCCCGGCCTCAGGGCGAGAACCATGACGAGGGCGAACGGCGGAGTCAAGGTGAGCAGGAGGACGAGGAGGGGCAGTAGAGGACGAGCGACGAGGAGAGCGAGAGCGTGGACGGAGCTGGGGATCCACCCGACGATGCGACGACCGACCACGGGACCCAGGGAGGAGGGCCCGAGCAGGGAGAGGGCCAGGTAAACGGCCCCCAGACGGGTCAGGGATGCCCAGGGCGACGCGGATCCGGTCGTCAACAAAGGCCGGGGAACGGTGGCCCACAGTCCTGATGTGGTGGGAGACCACCGCCCACACAGACTGAAGGGATGCAGAGGCCACTGCCGCGTCAGAGGAACCAGGGTGATGGTCCACCACATCCACCAGGTCCATACACGGGCCACACAAAGCCGGGAGGTAGGCCGTAGAGGACACACATTGCGAATGCCGCAAGCAGGACCTGTGGCAGTCCAAGCACGGGGAGCCACAGCCCTGGCGAAAGCAAGGCATCCCACCTGCAATGGAAGAACACACACCATAAGCAGCACGTTGACGGAGTAAGTGAAGATAATGTCCAACAAAAACCAGGGAATGAGCATGGGTAAACAGGAACACACATGCAAACTGGAAGTCGTACTCACTCTAAACCGGGAGCACCGATGGAGGTGAGGAGGGCGGGTGAGGCGGAAGAGCACAAGCAGAACCTGCAAAGATGGAGAAAGTGTTAACCACCACTCAACACCTCACATGCAGGGTCCATAACACCAGGCAAGTGCATACACCAATATAGTACCATAGTGAGCTGGAAATTAAATTCGACAGAGCTGAATCATATAAGGGTAAAAAAGGACCTAAGTGTAGAAGAACGAGAACAGTTAAGGGAACTCCAAGCTAAGGCTGATGAAGAGAATGGAAAGTTGTCTGAAGAGCAAAAGAAGAAATTTTTTTGGAGAATAAGGGAAGGGCAAGTAAGGAAGTGGTACATCAGGAGCCACCAAGAACCGAAAGTAAGAGGAGTGATAGGGAAAGAGACAGAGAGACAAGTACGAAGTCAAAGCAAGGAGACGGAGCGAGAGATAATGCAGGGAGCAGGGGACCGGAGAGAGAGCCAGGATGTGGTGGAGAGGGTGGAACAGAGGGAGAGAGAGGGGGGAGGAGAATAGAATTAGTGGGGGAGGTGGAACTGGGTCAGGGAAGGGATGGAGGAGGAGGAGGTGAACCTGGTAGGAGGCAGAGAGGGAAGAGAAACAAGGAGGTGGATTCAAATATACTGTGCTACTACACTAATATAGATGGAATAAACAGTAAAAAGGTAGAGTTAGATAATATATTAAGAAAAGATCAACCACAGATAGTCTGTTTGACAGAGACAAAGCTGAACCAGGACTTTGACAGCAACATAGTGTTTAGTGAAGGATATAATATATGGAGAAATGATAGAAAGGGTAAAAGGGGAGGTGGAGTGGCAGTATTAGTTAAGAACCCTATGACAGCAAAGCACGTGGAGTTAAATAATGACAAGGCAGAAATAATGGCAGTTGAACTCAATGATATAGAAGGAAAAAAGCTAGACATAGCAGTAGCTTACATGCCACCAAAGACCAGAGCATGGAGGGAGTTGGAGTTTGAGGAGATGGTAGAGGATATGATTCAGTCGTTGAGAAGATTGCTTTTAAGGAAGAATCGATTGATCTTGGTAGGAGATTTCAACTGTAGTGAGGTTGATTGGGAATCGGGAGATGCAGGGCCAAATCAGAGATCTTGGGGAAGTCGGCTAGTGGAGTTGGTTACGGAAAATGTACTTACACAACATGTGAAGGAAAATACAAGAATGAGGGGTAATAACGAACCTTCTAAACTCGATCTGATTTTTACAAAAGATCCTCACGAAATTAGTGATATAAACTATCTATGTCCTGTAGGTAAAAGTGATCACCTATTACTAAAATGGAAGTTGACCTCGAGTAATGCCAATAGATTAGACAATAGCTACATAAATGACAGATTAAATTATAGTAAAGCTGATTATGTATCCTTGAAAAGATATTTAGAGGGAGTAGATTGGGATCTTATTTTGAAGGAACGGGACGTACAAGGTAAATATAGTAGATTCCTCGAAATTTATAGAGTAGGAACCAATATGTTTGTCCCAAGATATAAAACTGGAAATTTTACTAAGCAGAAAGATTGGTTTAATTTGAAATGCAAAAGAGCTTTGGGTAGGCGTGATGCAGCTTGGGCTAGATTAAGAAGAAGGAACACTGAGAGTAATCGGAATAAATATAAACAGGAGAGGAATAGATATGTTAACATAATTAGGCAAGTTAAAATGAACTATGAGAAGAACATAGTAAATAAATGTGAAAGTGACCCTAGATTATTTTATAAATATATAAACAGTAAGTTGAAGGTAAAGAAACAAATTACTAAATTAAGAGTTGATGCTAGGACGTATGAAAATGTATCGGACATGTGTGAGGTAATGAATAACAAATTGGGGTCAGTTTTTACTAGAGAGGAAGGTTTTGACGAACCACAGGCGGGAGTACTGGAGAGTGGTCTTAGTAAGATTGAAATAACTAGAGATGAGCTGTTATCTGCAATGAGAGGACTTGAAGTAAGGAAAGCTATGGGACCGGATGAAGTGTCTGCCTGGGTTTTAAAGGAGTGTGCAGAGCAATTAGTGGAGCCAGTGAGGGACATAATTCAAGCTTCCTTAGATAAAGGACAGGTTCCTGTTGAATGGAAAAGAGCTAATATCATTCCGATATACAAGAATGGAAACCCTGAGGACCCTTTAAACTATAGACCAGTTTCACTTACTAGTATTGTATGCAAGATTTGTGAAAAGCTAATTAGGAAGAGATGGATGAAAATGTTGGAGAGAAAGAAAATAATAACCCCAAAGCAATTTGGATTCAGAGAAGGGACATCTTGTGTTACCAGTTTGCTATGTTATTACAGTAGGGTGATAGATGTACTCCAAGAAAGAGGCAGATGGGTGGACTGCGTCTACTTAGACCTTTCCAAAGCATTCGATAAGGTACCACATAAGAGATTGTTATCTAAGCTTGAGACGCTAGGATGTGTCAGGGGGAGTTTGCTGAAATGGATGGAGAGCTATTTAACAGATAGGGAAATGAGGACCAACATTAGAGGAACTTACTCATCGTGGCGGAAAGTTGAGAGTGGTGTGCCGCAGGGATCTGTGTTGGCACCTCTCATGTTCCTTATGTACGTGAATGACCTGCCGATAGGCATAAACTCTTACATGTCAATGTTTGCAGATGACGTAAAAATTATGAGACAAATAACAAATAAAAGTAGTTGTGAGGAGCTGCAAGGGGATTTAGATAAAATATACGAATGGAGCACCAAGTGGAAAATGAAATTTAATATAAGTAAATGTCATGTGTTAAATATGGGAAGAAGTGTGAATAGACCAAATTGGGAGTACAGGATGGGAGATAATAAATTAGCAAGGCCGAAAAAGAAAAAGATTTAGGGTTGATTATACAAGATAATTTGTCGCCAGAGAAACATATTAACAAGCTCTTTAGCGGAATGTATGCAATGGCCGGGAATATGAAAGTTGCTCTGAATTATTTGGATGAGACCATGGTAGCGAAAATTATGAAGAGTATGATTAGACCAAGATTGGAGTATGCAGCAGTGGTGTGGTCCCCGCATCTAAAGAAGCATATTCACAAGTTAGAAAGAATCCAGAGAGCAGTCACTAGATTGGTTCCAAGTCTCAGAGAACTGCCATATGAAGGGAGGCTAGACAAATTAAATCTTCCGAGTCTAAAAGAGAGGAGAGAGAGGGGAGACATGATAATGATGTACAAATGTACCCGGGGGCTGGAGAGGCTGGATAGGGAGGATATATTAATTATGGATACAGGAATAACTAGAGGCCACAGCTACAAAGTAAAAAGACCTACCTGCAAGAACGATATCAGGAAGTTTAGCTTCCCCTATAGATGTATTGACAAATGGAATGGGCTGGAGGAGGAGGTGGTAGGGGCAAGGAACATCCATATTTTCAAGAAAAAATTGGATAAAAAGTAGACTGAGAGACGGGACAACACGAGCTTAGCTCAACTCCTGTAAACTACAATTAGGTAAATACAATTAGGCAATTAGGTAAATACCAGGCAACAAGATAACACAAAAAAAGGGTCACCGGGAAAGCCAACTATAACCGCAAATTTGCGGGCCAATGGAGGCATAACCGTACCGACACAACCCTCCCGCCTCACCGCGAGACCCCCCAGCGATCTCCGCAAATTTGCGGGGAGCCGAATCGTCCGTGGACCGAATCGAGCACTCCGCAAATTTGCGGGACCGGCCGAGATGGTCCGGCGCCGAAAAAGCGAGAGGAGCGTCTAGGTAATACCAACACAGGCCCAGAAAAAAGCATCAACTCCTTATGACTCCAAGCGACGATGGCCATCAAGCTGAGCAGTGTCTTCCTTGAATATCCTGACTCAACCGGTCAAGGGAGAGGCAAGGAAGACACACCAGGGGAGAGGAGGCACATCCCCCAGGAACCACCCCACCCACAGAGATAGAGCAAAGCCCATGAGGAGAAGTGGCAGGAAGGGTGGTTCGGCACAAACAGGGGCCCCCGTAGGGTACCCCAGGATTGGGCAAAAGGGAATGAAAGGATGGAGGTGAAAACAGTAAGGGAACACAAAAACCAGTAAATGAAACTGGCGAGAAAAAGGGTGGCCTAGCCGTGAGGAGAGAATGTGTCAGGGGCGAAAAACCCTGTGGTGTGAGGGAGAGGCCCCCGTAGGGTACCCCTGGATATCACGAACCACCAAGCGCCCAGGCCCTTGAGACACAGTGAAGGCTCGTAAGGGGGGACTCGGGAATAACGCTAATAATGCGGCCGACACAAACCCTACAAACAGCACCGCCACCACGAAATCTCAGATTGTGAACCAACTGTACACCTAGGCTATGAAAAATGAAAACTCATAGGGCATAGCAATTCCTGAATGAGAAACAAGCTAGGCTAAAATAAGCTAAACTATGCCCAGACTAACAGGAAAAAAGAATATGAAAAGAGAAAGGAATGAAAAACACATACGAGGAACGCCAGGCGCCCCCGTACCTTCGGTAGCTATTTCCACACGCGTCTCCATTAAACACACTGAGGAGCCCATTTACGTGTGTCCTAGATCACGTAACATCTGTCTAACAAAAAGAAGGCCAGAAAAGCCGAAACGAACCTAAAACAGGGTGAATTGAAGGAGCACAACAAAAGCGGACTCAACAATGGCGACGCGTGAAAAAATGATAACAAGAGAGGGTCGCTCATGCGCACGTTCGACAGGGATCGGCGCATGACGGAACACGGGATGGGCCTTGAGCGGTAACTAAGGTAAACCCCTTTTTCTTCTCTTCTATACTTTTTTCACCTTCGGTGGTAGTTTTGGTTAATGTACAACGTCTCCTAGAGCAAGATAAGGAGTAGACTCTAGACGTTTTCTTTTTAACCGCGGTTGGAATGACGACATAGCAGTCAAAATAGACAAGTCGTCATTGCAATTAGGTTAATAGCCTTGACGTTGGATTTGCCAAGACTACTAACAAATCAGCTTGTACAGTCAAGGTTGATGAGTGTTGTCAGATATTTCACAAAGTTTCGGACACTGACTAATACTCTGAGGGATAAGCACTTTTCCCAGTAACTGTAAAGATACCAATAACACTTTTTGAGCGAAAACCACTGGAATCTATGACAACACTTAATACCCCCGATTGTACTACTGTACTTCCGCTCTGGTTTCAGCCTGTTTTTGTGTACATATTTTGCAATGGGGTATGTGCCTGAGTATATACATACAGAGAGTGAGAGTGAGAACGGAGAAATGGATAGGCGACGAGCAGGGAGGTTTTAGGAAGGGAAGAGATCAGATTTTTACCCTGAATTGTGTTGTGGAGAAATATTTGGAGAAGAAACGAAAGGTGTATGTTGCCTTTATGGACTTGGAGAAGGCCTATGACAGAGTGGATAGAGAAGGTTTGTGGAAAGTACTTAGAATATACGGAGTAGATGGCAAGTTGCTGAAAGCAGTGAAGAGCATGTATGAGGGTGCAAAGGCGGCAGTACGTGTGGAGAGTGAGCAGAGCGAGTTCTTTGACCTGAATGTTGGTTTGAAACAGAGGTGTGTGATGTCCCTGTGATTGTTTACTGTATATATGGATGGAGTCATGAAAGAAATACTATCAAGAGCAGTGGATGTTGGTGTATCGCTGAAAAGGGAGGGAAATGAGTGGAAGCTACCTATACTGCTGTTTGCGGATGATACAGTTCTGATGAGTGATAATGAATGGGAGTTGCAGGGTCTGGTAAATGAGTTTGGAACAGTGTGCGTAAAACGGAATTTGAAGGTAAATGCGGGGAAGAACAAGGTTATGGTCTTCGAAAGGGGTGAAGTCACAGAGTGTGAGGTGAAGCTGAACGGTCAGGCTATGGAGATCGTCAGCTCTTTTAAGTATCTGGGCAGTGTGTTTAGTAAAGATGGGACTATGGATGAAGAAGTGCGGGAGAGGGTACAACAGCGGAAGAGGGTTGGAGGAACGCTGAAAGCAGTAACAAGAAATAGGGTGGTCAATATGGAAGTGAAGAAGTCCTTGCATAACAGTGTGGTAATCCCGACACTGACTTACGGAAGTAAAGCATGGACGTTGGTTGAGAGACTCAGACCAAGAGTGAGAGCAGTGGAAATGAATTACTTAAGAAGTGCGTGCGGAGTTACATGGAGGGATAGACAGACTAATGAAGAAATAAGAAGGAGGTGTGGTGTGGAGGTAGATGTGCTGGAAAGTGTGAAAAGGAACATCTTGAGATGGTTCGGCCATATGAAACGTATGGAAAGCGAGAGAATGACTAGGAGGGTGTACGAGAGTGAGGTGGAGGGACAGAGAGGGAGAGGTAGACCGAAGGAGAGGTGGAAGGATGGAGTGAGGAAGTATATGAACGAAGGCGGTGCTGGTTGGGGGGAGGGGCGTCGACTGACTGGGGACAGAGGTGCATGGAGGCGGTTCGTTCGTGTCCACCCCTTCGGGGATCACGGCGTCGGGCAATAGATAGATAGACAGTACAGTACAGTACATACATAATTCCTTGAACGTGACGATAGTGCGTTGTTATGTGTGCGATTAGTTTGCTTGGGAACCAGATTAACTTGCTCATGTAGTAATGTACACCCTATGTGGTGGATTGTGTTCTTTTATTTATAAATTATTATTTTACTTAAGCGTTGTTTCCACAGCCATTTTGATTAGTTGTTTCGTCTTTTTACTGTGTTCGTATAAGTTTTGGTTTGTTCATTTTGCAAGTTTTACATTATAATACATTATAATAATAGTAGTTTTGTGCTTAATCTTCAATGCATTACTTCCACATAGTGATTAGGATAAGTTCTTTTGTCTTTATATTGTCTAAGTGTTTTTGTTTTTTTTGCAAGTTTTACATAATAATTAATAGATAGCTAGAAAAGTTGCCTCCTTGATAAGAGAGGATTGAATTTGACTATTTTGTACCCTTTCCAGCCCTGGTGTTTGGCAGTTACCTGATCCGAGAACCGAGCACCTCCCCCAACACCGACCGTCGCCACCAACACCACCAAGCCACCGAGAGGAAGAAACAGACCTTCGTGCACCACTTCCTCGTCAACGATTATGATTTGTCTGTTTGTGGGTTCGTCATCATCTGCAGGTACAGGTTTCCCTCGATTTACGATTGGGTTATGTTCCTGAAAAGCCAATCTTAAATTATAATGTAAAACTTGCAAAATAAACAAACCAAAACTTATACGAACACAGTAAAAAGACAAAACAACTAATCAAAATGGCTGTGGAAACAACGCTTAAGTCAAATAATAATTTATAAATATAAGAACACAATCCACAACATAGGGTGTACATCACTACATGACCAAGTTGATCACATAGCAAACCCAAAAATTAATGGGGTAAATGGGGATGTATTCTGGGACCAGCCAAAACCCAAACCTAAAAACCTATAATAATATCGTAAATCGTGGCATCGGATAGTGAGGGAGGCCTGTACCCTTCTTTACCGACGACGTCTTTTCAATTTTATTGTAGCTATGTTGAGACAATTTTGTGCAGTTTAACCCTTCCTACCCGGTCTGCCTTAGGTAAGGACAGCACGAAAGAAGGGCCGCTACCCGGTATGCCTTATCTAAGGCATGAGCTTAATAGCCTAATTAAGCTTGGTCCGAACGCCGTGCGTACGTCGTATGTCAACAAACCCAAGTGTTCGTCACCGCACCTCCGGAAACAAGAAGGAGAAGACTCCTCAATGTTATTGTTCTGACGTCATGACGAAATTAATGTCTAAAAAGCCCCCATATTGGCAACATCTCTGCAATATTGGCTCCACTGAAATCATCATCACAACTGAACCAGTTGACTTACAGAGCTCTACTCAATGCCAAAATACAGATTGAAAACCGCACTACGATTATAGATGAGTGGGAAAGTTCTAGCAGTGAAAATAAACATAAATACGGTAGCCTAGGCCTAGACGTTTTTCAGCCATATCGCCCGGGTAGGGGCGACCGTCATTGGGTAAGACAGCCCGGGGAGGAAGGGTTAAGAAGGATCTGTGGTAGTAAAAAGGGTTAAGAGAGATACTTCGAGCACGTTAATTGCTGGAGGCCCTTTTTAAACTACACAAAAATTGTCTAATAGTAGCCAGAATAAAGTTAAAAAGATGGGAGCCAGTACAAAAGGGGTCAACTTGTTCAGTACCAGTTCTGTCCTTTTAGCATTCTTCTGGCTACTATTAGATGATTCTATTCAGTTTAAAAGGAGTTTCCAGGCTGCGAACTATCTTATTCAATCTTTCGGAGTGTTTCATCCGATTCACCTACAGTATTGCTCCATAAAATTTGCAAATATTATCAAGATCCATTGATTTTTGTGGCCGCTAATTATCTTCATTATTCTGAAACTGGCTCGTAATCATTTTTATAATATTTGTGTATTTATATCTTGTACTAATTGGACTCTTGCGTACATTTTGGCTCGTCTACCCCATACGTGTGCTTTCAAAAATCTGCCGAGATAAAAGAGAGTGTGAAAGGGAAATATACTGTAGATGTCATGACAAAATTATGAGAGAGGTTTAATATTATGATCACTTATATTCTAGTGCAATTATTCAGGTAAATTAGTCTGTTTGTAGGTGGTGTTCCAAAATAGTATGCAATGTAAATATACCAATACCAACAAAAAGTGAGTAAATATTATAATGTAAAACTTGCAAAATAAACAAACCAAAACTTATACGAACACAGTAAAAAGACAAAACAACTAATCAAAATCGCTGTGGAAACAACGCTTAAGTAAAATAATACATTTATAAATAAGAGAACACAATCCACCACATAGGGTGTACATTACTACATGAGCAAGTTAATAAAGTATATGAAGTAGTTTAGACTAGTTGAACTATCGTCCTGTCTCCAACCTGTCCTTCATTTCAAAGATATTAGAGCATGCAATACTTGACCAATTACAACCACTACTTCAGCAGAATGAAACTATCCTAATTTTTCAGTCTGCTTACCGACAGCATCATTCAACTGAAACAGCATTGATTAGAGTACATAATGATCTAGTTGAGAACATTTGCAATGGTGTGGCCTCACTATTGGTCTTGCTTGATCTCTCTGCGGCCTTTGACACAGTGGATCACGAGTTGCTATTGAGTGATCTTTATGATTGTGGTGTGCGTGACTCCGCTCTCTTGCTTCTTGGGTCGTACTTGTCAGGTAGATCCCAGAGTGTGATGGTCAATCAAATGGTCTCGGACTCGACACCCCTGCAGTATGGTGTTCCGCAGGGATCAGTTTTAGGTCCTATCCTATTTATAATTTATATCAGCAGTTTGTCTCTTCTGCTTCGTGCACATAATGTCACCTTCACTTTTATGCAGATGACACCCAGATTTATGTGAGAATCACAAATATAGTTGATATACGGAGTAAGATGGAATTGTTGATGTCTGATATCAAGAAGTGGATGAGAGCGAGAAAACTTAAACTAAATGATGGTAAAACTGATATTCTCATCATCCGAGGAAATAGAAGAGCTGATGATATAGTAGGTGCCCTCTCCATCAATGTGGGTGGATCTCAGCTGCGACCGGCCAACTCTGTTCGAAATCTGGGTGTTGTGACGCTTCTGCATAGTAGCCACGTGCGGGCATGCGCGCGCGTCGGCTGCCCAGCCGTTTAGAAACCGGCTGGCGGCAGCCGGCCGGCAGGCTTTTCCTTAGTATATATCCTACGACTACGTAACTAATGTCTGGGATATTCTTATGTTGTTTCACAGCTTGTAGCTGCCCTTATTCTTAACCAACGCATCTTAGTATATTTTATTCTCGATAGTTGATTGTTTCATTATAATATATAAGATGTAAGTCTAGTGAGGGCGGGAGGAGACGAGCGGGAGAGAGAGACCGGCTTGGGACGTTGCTTCGCTTGCCAGCTTGGGACGAGCCTGAAAGCGTTGCCATATGCATTTGATTGCAACGTTAGGCTTAGTTTCGACTCACGCACGGGGTAGACGAATTTGACCTGGCAACTGTGTTGAGTGTTGCCAAGCCTGGGATGTATTCTGCATGCCTAGGGCGGGGTCCAGACAGATTCAAGACTCAGAGCTCACCTCACTGTCGTACCCTTCGGACCCCCTTGATATCTATCCCTCTCAACCCCACTTAGAAACTTTCTCTCTTACTTTGTATACCTTCCTTCCACTACTTCACCAATCTATTTAATTATCCCATCCCCTTGATAGACCTTATATCTATTATTGTATTAACGAAGAGCTCTCAGATAACTAGATAGGATTTTGGGCCTTATGCAGAGACGTAATTGTTAATGAGACCTAGGAAGCTTTTTTTGTTGTCTCATATTTGGTGGTTTCATGCTTGCTAGTGTGTTCTTGTGGCAGGTTAGCAGGGGCTAGCCCGGAGGGGAGGCTTTTTGCGATCCTTTAAGTAAAGTCTGCTGGTGCGAGTCCTGTGGACCCGCACGACTTTACTAGGATACCCGTGGGAGTCTAGGGGCATTTTCTTGTCTGTGTCCCTGTATTTACCTATTTGTATTTACCTATTTGTAGTTTACAGGAATTGAGCAGCGCTCGTGTTGTCCTGTCTTAGTTACTTTACAATCAATCCATTTTACTTAGACAAGTATCGTAATGGATATTCCCAGTTCCCAGTATTTTGGACTAACATATCATAACTTATGTTGCCCTATTTCCATATTTACTTTTATCCAACCTAGATTTGAACATGTTAATGTTCCTCGCTCTCACCACCTCCTCCTCCAAGTTGTTCCAAGTCTCTATACTCCTATATGGGAAGCTGAATTTCTTTGTGTCCTTACGACATCTGCCCTTCCTCAGCTTAAACTCGTGCCCTCTTGTCCTTCCATTATCCCTCACGAATAGATCTTCCCTATCTACTCGTTCCAAACTTTTTACTCCCTTGAACATCGTTATTAAGTCGCCTCGTTCCCTTCTCTCTTTCAAGGTAGGCAGTTGTAGTGTCTTAAGTCTTTCCTCATATGTCAACTCCTTCAATCTTGGGATCATCTTCGTTGCTATCCTTTGGACTTTCTATAATTTGTTTATATGATTTTTCAAATGTGGTGACCATATCACTGCTGCATATTCTAATCTTGGTCTTATCATAATCATTATCAGTTTTCTTAACATTTCTTCATCCAAATAGTTAAATGCCACTCTCATATTGGTTATTATTCCATATGCTCCTCCAATGATCATGTTAATATGCTTCTCCGGGGATAGATCATCTTGTATTATCACTCCAAGGTCCTTCTCATGCCGTGTTTTGCCGATTATTTCAATTCCTAATTTCTACTCCCAGCTTGGCCTTATCTCACTTGTTCCCACTTCCAAAACATGACACTTTTCTGCATTGAAACTCATTTTCCAGGTTTGGCTCCATCTGTGCAACTCATCTAGGTCCTTTTGAAGATCCTGGCAACTTTCTATACAGGTGACATTCTTCATGATCTTAGCATCATCCGCAAACATATTCATATGACTATTCAAGTTTTCTGGCATGTCGTTTACATAAAGTAGGAACATTATCGGACCCAACACTGATCCCTGTGGTACTCCGCTCGTCACACTCCTCCACTGTGAATATTCGTCTCGTATCGTGGTCCTCATTTCTCTTCCTATTAAAAAGTTTTCCATCCATTTTAACATCCTACCATGTACACCTCCAACAACCTGCAATTTCCACAATAACCTTTTGTGAGGCACCCTGTCAAAGGCCTTTTTCAGGTCCAGGTAAACACAGTCAACCCATCCCTCTCTCTCCTGTGTAACATCTACAACTCTGCTATAAAAGCTTAATAAATTAGATACAAAGACACCTGTGTGTCTAGTGTTGTGTTGTGTGAGGGCCCTTGCCTAGTCCACTCAGCACTGCGCTAGCACGTCTTGCTTTTGTTTTAGGGTCGCCAGGAGAGAGTCAGATACTTGCGATCTGAGTCTCTCAAGAGAGCACCCTTTCAATTAGAGTAATTTGGCGCACAGACTTGGGAACGTCCCTAGGCTAGAGCAGGTGGCTCAGCCCGGGTATCCGAAGCCTATATCCTTCCGGCTAGACCTCTGCCACCTGGCAGATTAACAGCTAGGGGTTTATCATCTCTGTATGCTTGTTATTGTGCCACAGTTTACCGTTTTTGTGAGCATTGTGAGTCAGGGTGTGGCTTAGAGACTCTGTCCGAGCAGGCTTGCCTGACTAAGAGTGAGAAGCACACCTGTATGTGGTTATGTTGCGAGTTGCTGCCTTTATTTAATTATACCTATGCCATTATACACTGTAGGTCCTATCACTAGTATTTATTCCTGCTTATTAGTTAAGAGTTCTCTAAATCCGTAACGTACTTTCTTTGCTAAGCATCAGATCCTACAGTAGCCGCATGCAGTTTAGAACGGTACGATGTTTTGAGGACTGTTTGCTTTCACCTTCTTTCACGCAGGGGTGATTAGTTGTATTAATTAACGTAACGTTAAATGTACTTTCTTCTAGTTTGTTATTAAATTGTTTCTGCAATTTAATTCCGTTATCTATCTTTTCCTTGAAGCTTTAAGTCAACTTAATTGTGTGATCTTTTATATAGCCTGCTTGACTATCAGCAGTCTATAGTGCGTGCACCCTGTAACCGAGTCATAGGATACCTCGTTGTCCAGGCAGGACTCTTGACGGTTTAGGGTGGTTTGTTGCCTGGGTTTATAGATAAGGGTTGGATCTAGCATTTTCCGTTGTTCCTTGTTGCCGCATACCTAGTCCAATAGAAAGAGCCCAGTGTTTATATATCCCAGGACGTAACAGTGTATATGTGAACTCCCGATTAGATTTCAAAGAGCATGTAAACCAGATAGTTAAAAGTTGTTACTTGCACATCAGAAATCTCTATTTGGTGAAGCCGTTTATAACCAGACGTTGCCTCCTGACGTTGGTTCACTCATTGGTCTTCTCTCGTGTTGATTATTGCAATGCCCTGTTGGTGGGTCTTCCAAATTATATTTTAAAGAAAGTTCAGACTGTTCTTAACAGGGCCGCAAGACTCATTTTTGGTGTTCCACCTAGAACTCCTACTACATCTCTTCACATAGAACTGCATTGGTTGCCAGTAAGAGCAAGAATAGAATTTAAGTTGTGTTTGGTGACTTTTAAGGTTCTCAAATTTGGTGAGCCTAGGTACCTTGCGGAGCTGCTCAGGCGCCCACCGGCACACCATGGTGTAGTTGTGCGTCATGACAATGACCCTTTTCGTCTTGATGAACCAAGGGCTTTCCAGCAGTCTTCTTTCTTTGAGAGGTCATTCTCCTACATGGCTCCGAGGTTGTATAACAGGTTGCCGCTGTCCATGAGACAACTGAGTTCTGTTGAATGTTTCAAGAGACAACTTAAGACTTTTCTCTTTGAGAGAAGCTATGATCTTGAGAGAGGTGTCATGACAGATGGCTATAGAGTTTAGGCTATTTTGCCACTGCTAGTGATTGTTAAATGTGTGTTGTATATAAGCCTTCTTTTGATGCATTGATTTTGTTCTTTTTTCTTTCTCTTTCCGAGCGCTAGTGAATTCTTCGGAAAAATTGGCGCTTATGAGAAATAAGTAACATGCTTATTATTATTATTATTATTAGACCATCGAGTCACAAAATGAGACTCTTAACGGACTGGCCTCTAAATCAACTCATTTTGGGTAATAGTATCATGGATTTTGCTTACTACCTGTATTTGGAACACCGCATATAAATAGTCTAGTCTACCCTACATGGAAATGTGAAGGTATTTGGAACACCGCATATAAATAGTCTAGTCTACCCTACATGGAAATGTGAAGGTATTTGGAACACCGCATATAAATAGTCTAGTCTACCCTACATGGAAATGTGAAGGTATTTGGAACACCGCATATAAATAGTCTAGTCTACCCTACATGGAAATGTGAAGGTATTTGGAACACCGCATATAAATAGTCTAGTCTACCCTACATGGAAATGTGAAGGTATTTGGAACACCGCATATAAATAGTCTAGTCTACCCTACATGGAAATGTGAAGGTATTTGGAACACCGCATATAAATAGTCTAGTCTACCCTACATGGAAATGTGAAGGTATTTGGAACACCGCATATAAATAGTCTAGTCTACCCTACATGGAAATGTGAAGGTATTGACCATGATTTTTCTGTGTAATCTAGTCCATTTTCTTGTTTCTATTGTTGATCTTGTTGCACGTTCCTTATTCGTGTTGAGTGATTGTTGCTAAAGCCGGTATCACACGAGCGCTTTTTCCCTCAACATTTATCCTCAACACTGGTCTGGCAGCTTATGAGGTCAACATTTAAAATATTTCAGTTACCTAAATTGATCTACTATCAGTCTAGTTTCCGATACCAGTGCAAAATACTCCATAAATGATGCCAGAAAAATGTTGATAATCGAATATTGACTGTAAAAGCTCTCGTGTGATACCGGCTTATCAGTTTCTTCCTAACTTTTAAGATATACAGAGACGCCTCACTTAGAGTCGCATCATTTTAAGTTGTTTCATTATTCACTGCTCATTAATGCCTGAACAAAATTAGCTTAAAGTTGTTTAGCTTCCATTATTAAGTTGTAAATCAAACAAAATGTTCCAAATTCACAATGAAAACGACAAAAAATACTTGATTCACATAAAGTTGTTTCATTTAAAGTTGTGATTCACTTAACCCCTTCAGCAAGATGACGCCTTTTTATCTTTGATTGTCGCTAAAATTAGACGATTTTATGCAGTTTAAGAAGGTCCTATTTATTCAGAGGGTTTATCGATACAGTCTCTATTTTATGTTATTTATTTATTTATATTTTTTTAAATCGAGACTGTAGACTCTAGAGTCCTAGAGGTATGTTATAAGTTATAAGAAAATCGTGCGATGGTAACCAGAATAAGATTATGAATATTTCATCATGCTGAACGGGTTAAAGTAGTTTCATATACTGTATAGTTTTGATATTCAGACACGTAACCACAACTTTAAGCGAGGAATTACTGTTCGGTACTTCTGAATATTGTATTATTATTAGTGTCCATTTAGTATATAGGTACAGTCTACCGCACTTATAGCGCGTACAAAATATGCGGAGAAAATAATTGCTGGAAACTTTCCAAAATACACCCGCCCACTACAGTCCCTGCCATCCTATCTCGACCAAAAGGACTCACTGTTTCGTTTTGAATGTGGGAAACGAGAAATCACCTCTCCCACCCCCCTTTCTCTCTCTCGCTCACTCTCTCTCTCTCGCTCTCGCTCGGTTTGCCCTTGTTAGATTTGTTTTCGGGTGGGGTGGGGTTTGGGAAGCGTCTCGCCAGCAAAAATAGGTGCATATATGCTTATAACCTCTCTTGAGTACTCTTCTGTAATATACAGGAAAGTTAATGTTAATATTACCTCTTACAATCTAAAGAAGAGAACTGTCTCACCATGCTATCTACGTATGCTCGATTACTGATACCGTATCTATCTTCTTGTTCACTCACATTACTTGATACGACAACCCTTATATAAGGATTAGCCGGGAACATGAGCGAACGACTACAGACCGTCAGAATAATGGAGGGAGGATGGACAGGTTACTGAATATAGTCCAATGAAAAATGTGTAGTTTTACATCCCTTTCTAATGTGTTTTATATACTGTATTACTCTAAGATACTGTAGTAATTACTTTCTAATGTGTTTTATATACTGTATTACTCTAAGATACTGTAGTAATTACTTTCTAATGTGTTTTATATACTGTATTACTCTAAGATTACTGTATTACTCTAAGATACTGTAGTAATTACTTTCTAATGTGTTTTATATACTGTATTACTCTAAGATACTGTAGTAATTACTTTCTAATGTGTTTTATATACTGTATTACTCTAAGATACTGTAGTAATTACTCCCAACTTTGGTAAAGTCTAGAAATAATATTCACTGAAAATCCTGTGATTTCTTTACATTATCAATACAGTAATATGAGCAAAGGGCTCATACTCCTACATGATAAGATGAATCCTATGCATGGTTTATGTTAATGGTTTTAATTCCCCTATGTGACAGACATTATTTATAAACCTACTTTACATAGCACATACTAAACCAATTTACTATTATTTATGAGTTCCTCTTGCCTAGGTATAATAAGAGCTGAAAGATAAATATATTCAACCTGCATATTCCATCTGACATAGTCGATTAATAAGTAACTGAATTAATTAAAATAAAAACACTGTGTTAGCTGTATCCTAGGATATGATTGTGGTATCCCTTTGATGATCAGTACGGGCTCCTTTCACTTATGACATGCTCTCCTAAATATCATTTTTATCAATAATAGTATTACTAGTAGAAATAAATAAAATATCATATTATCATTCTTGCTAAAAACAACTTCCCAGAAGTTAGGTGTGCTCAACCGTCACTGTGGTTTCTTCACCCGTGCACAGCTTCTTGTTCTGTAAAGCAAGGTCCATAGATACTAGATACTAGATACATAGATCTATGGACCTTGCTGTAAAGGGGCACTGTGCGCCCATGTATCGAGTATTGTTCGCATGTGCCCTGGGACAAATGTCCGTGGCAGGATAAGATGTTAGTAGGGGGCAGTTGTTAGTAATATAATAGAGAAAAACATATTAATTTACAAATGCAGTCAGTCGTGGATTTAAGGCAAGGTGTTTGTCTAGGCGAAGTTTAAAAGAATCAACGGTGCTGCAGTTTATGACATCTTGGGGAAGCCCAATATGCGATATGAGTGGAGGTTCCACTCATATTGCATTTCTCGAAAGAGTAGTTTCAAAAGCATTTCGCCTCATCAACTCGCTTCTTCTTACTTATTCCCTACACGTTCTTTCTACACACCGCAATGTTGCTTCTCTTTCACTCTTCTATAGCTATTACAATCAGTGTTCTTCAGATCTCTCTCAGTGCATACCTTTTCGGCGGGTGTGAGGCATTCGACTTTCAACACAGTACCACTTATGTGCTGTCCAACTGTCCAACCCAAGAATTAGCAAATGTTCTCAGTCTTTCTTCTACTTAACACGAACTCAGAAACTCTCACCGCCAATCAATGTTTCCTTCATCCTCTGACTTAGATTGCTTTAAGCTTAGTGTGTTCAGCATATTGAACCCAACGTCCATTGAATTTGGCTATCTGTCACTATTCTGGCTTTGGGGGCGACACTCGTTACAGGGCAGCATGCCTTTTGTCTCCTTACACATAGAACAAAAAATAGTAATATAAGAGCTGGAGTTTGGAGAACAGGTTTAGAATTTATTAGGGTTTCATATGAATAATGTTGAGGTAGAGTTTAATGTATCATTATTACTATTATTATGAATATATTACAGTAGGTCGGGGTGGAAGAATACAAACACAATACGATGCTGGCGGCAACACTGGCAAATCTAGATATCATTAGTGCTTAAGGTGTGTGAGAGACTGATTTGACCGTGGCAACAAATATACTCATTATAATATATAATACACTTTTTATATCGACAGTCACATACTTTAGTACGATGCCTATTATATTGAAACTTTCGTACCATATTGTTCGACAGTGGATCTTATTAAGAGCATCTGTAATAGTTTATGGGGCATATGTTGAGATAGTGCATACCGGTACCTACGGCGCTTATCTCCGACACTTCACCTTTGGAACCTGTGGTAACTAACCCAATGCAGGGGTGTTACATTTTTTGGGTTACCACAGTTTGTCACCCCAGATGGAACGTCACAACGACCCACTTATACCAGGTTACTATTATGCTGTTGTCTCAACAGAAGGATTTGGGTGTGAATAGACCCGCGCGGGATTGATCTCTCGACCTTATGAATTTGGGTCCACTATACCACTGGTAACCATCTATAGATCTCCCTCCTATTCTAATACGACAAACCCTATGTAATATTGCACTATGTATAGTTAGTATTTAATGATTATAGAATATTAGATACAACACGTTTAGATAGTTTCATATTCACTATTCCCTTTCTCCTGCTCCATCTCTATACTGTATATGTCCCTCTCTCATACTCTATAATCTTCTCTCTTCTTCTTTGTCATCCTAGAGTAGCGTGGCAAATCAAAATATAATTTGAAAAGCAGCTACAGGACTTAAGCACATCAGAATTTATTGGTAAATATTACGACATTACAACGTTAATTTTAAGAACAAACGAGTAGGTATGGAATAGATTTTGCACGGCGATTCCGAACCTTGTTGGCAATTAAATGATGGTAATGTGACCAAGTAAATTAGTTACTAGTGTGTATTATATTATCATATTAATAGTAACCCATTACAGTCTTAAATAGCCTATCATGTAACAGACCTATCAAATCATTTCACAATATGATTTTTATATGTAAGCTTAATGTTGCAAATATAACCTATCAGTTGCTTATAGTTGCCCTATATTTTATTCATAGCAAAAAAAGGTTAATCATAATAACACACACATACTATATATCTATAGATAGATAGATAGATATATAAATTAATACAGAGAGACAGGGAGAGGGAGAAATCTATAGTTATAGAAATATTATACATTGTGTGTGTGTGTGTGTGTGTGTGCGCGTAAGCACACTAGAGAGAGAGAGAGCGCGTCTCAGTTCATATTCGAACCAGCGATTACTTGGAGGAATGAGTGTGAAAGGGGGAGGGAGTTTTTAGACAGTTGCCAGCCAATATTTTTCTTCTCTGGCTTGTACGTGCTATAAGTGCGGTAAACTGTACAAGAGAGGAATCAGGATATTTTGAATGAAAGACATAGGCATATACTATAGCTGAAATTACTGAGGACTTGATGCTTTCAGTCTGAGTGAAGTTATATTTAATTTTATTCTGGCTATCATTAGACGGTTTTACTGTGTTTAGGAAGGATTTATGACAGTCAACGAATTAATGGAGAAATAGTACACCTTTTTTATTATTAAACGTCCTTGATAAGCTGCATAAAATCGTCAAATAATAGCCAGAATATAAGGAATAATGGTATCACCCGTCGTGAAGTGGTTAAGGTGGTTTCACTCGAGCTTTTATCATCAACTTTCAACATACTGAACATCTTTATTCGGGGAACATTTTAAGACTATTTTGCGCTATACCCTTTTCCAAAGAGGTTGGCCAGAAATCGTGAACCCTAACCTCTATCACTCAAAAAGGGCTAGAGCAAATGAGGTATAAATTTCCACACCTGTTCCCTGGCTGACCGTTCTCAACAGGGTGTCAAACTGTAGCAATTTTGTTTGAAGACTTGAAGGAATACTAGAAAATTAACATGAAATAGCATTGTTTTTGGCCATTTTATCACTTCCAAAGACACAATTTGAGCTATAAACTATAATTTTATCTTCTGGTTCTCACACTACTGAAATATGAGCTGGATTACTCTAGTTGTTTGTGAGTTATATAGAGGTTATCGGGCAAGAGTTTTGGCCTGCCGGTACTTACTTGGAAAATTATATACTATTGGCAACTATAGTCTGTTCATTATAATTATATACTATTGGCAACTATAGTCTGCATTATAATTATATACTATTGGCAACTATAGTCTGTTCATTATAATTATATACTATTGGCAACTATAGTCTGTTCATTATAATTAAGCCAGAATTCTTGACCACTGACCTCTATAGCTAAAATTTTGCTGGAGTTATCGTGCTTATTTATCTACCATTTGGGAAGAGTCAGCCAGGTCATACGTGTAGAAATTCACAGACCATTTGCTCCTGCCTTTTTTGAGTTATAGAGGATAGAGATCAAGGTTTATGATGAAATAGATCATTGTAGGTGACTGAATTATCCTACACCTTTGCAAGATTATGAAAGATTATGACGCATTTTGACAGTTTATTCTGGCTATCATAATTATAATGTTAAACTTAGCATGACACTTATCCTTTGGGCCTCTAATAAATAAACAAACCAAAACTTAGACGAACACAGTAAAAAAACAAAATCGCTATGTGGAAACAACGCTTTAGCAAAATAATATTATCAATTAAAGGACACAATCCACCTCATAGGGTGTACATTACTACATGAGCAAGACAATTTTATACAATTTAGGAAGGATCTGTGGGAATTATAAGGGTAAAGACTATCTCAATTACCCCTCTGACTTCCATATACCCCTCCTAATCTGTACACAATCGTCTAATGATAGCCAGAAAACAGAAAAGAAATGTGTCATCGCATCTTCTAATGGGTAAAAAACTGCCACATCAGAGTTTCCGTTAAAAGTTGATATAAAAAGCGCTTGTGATTCCGGCTTTAGATCTGATTCTCTTCTTATAATGTACTTGCAATAACTTTGGACTAAGTCTTTACTTCAAACTGGTATCATAAATGTATTCATTCCCTTCATATTCATTCCATTTTCATTCTAAGAAATGTACAGGCTAGTTTGTTAGTCCCCTTCTAGATGTCTCACAGAATGTCATAAAGTGTTTTGGCAAGTTATTGATTTTGACTGCACTACATTTTTCAATGCCTTAGTGCAGCTGTATGAGAGAAAAATGTATATAAATAACACAAGTTCATATGTTATCAAGATGTGCAGTATTATTCTTAATTAGAGCAACTTTCTTTTCCATCTCGCTGCTAACAATTTGTGAAATTTGGGTAGATCAGTTAATTCGTAAATGGAGGTTTAATTGATACATGAAACAGGTACAAGCTAGATATAGGTAGCGCCAACGAACATGACAATTATCTCGATCCTTGACCTCTTCGTAACTCAAAAGAACCTTGAGCAAACTGGCTGTAAATTTCCACACCTATTTCCTGGTGGACTTTTCACAAATGATAGCAATGTCAGCCCGATTGCTTTCATACATTTTGAGTTATAAGAAGTTAAGGGGTCCAGATTATTGTCAAGTTCGTTGGCGCTACCTATAATCGAGTGAGTTGTCTCGGTATGTGGAAGCATAGGAAGGCGATTCATTTGAGCCCATCCCCTCTCGGGGATTACTGCTTCTGGCAGTAATGCCTGTAATGCCAGTAATTCTGGGTTGCAATGCCTGGTGAGTTATCTGCTCAACAGGTGGCGTTGTGTGTGTGTAAGTGTGAGAGTCCGAGTGTAGGGGGTGAGACAGTGAAGCACGGGAACGAGGTGGCTTCAGAGATGGGGTCGTTTCGGGCCATGAGTGAGCACAGTGCCTCATGTGAAGGCAAGATGGCAGGTGCTCGTTGTACTCTACGTGCTTCACATGTCTCACTCCCTAGACTGGAACAAGACCTCACGGGCTTCATTGTTCATTGTAAAGCGGTGAATGTTAAGGCTCTCAGCCTATGCCCGAGAGGAAGTAAGTTGGAATATAGAAAAAAAAAAAAAAATAGATAGAGAGATAGAACTTCATAAAAAATACTATACCCCACCAAAAATAGTAGATTGATTAATAAGTGTAGTATCAAGACTGTTGATAGTTAAGGGGAGGTTTTTGTTTGTTCCCTAGACCTCAATCAAGCTTAAAATTACACCCTCTAGACCCCCTTTCAAGATAAATTTGTAAATTTTTCTGTTAAATTACACAGGCTGGATATTATATATTAATTGAACCCCCATATACAAATGTACTGGTCTACCCTTGGTGATATTCAGTCCATATGTTGGGTCAAATGGGGTCATTTTATTTGTAAGTGGAATAAAAGGAATTGAGGGCCATTTATTTATTTATTTATTTTATTTATTTATTTGTTTCAAACATATTTTCTGTTTTTGTACAGCAAATACAAAATCTAATATATATTAGTTAAAGCTGGTGGTTTGTATTATGATAAGCACCAGGCCTCCACGTCAGAGGATTAAATAGCGCTCATATTATGTCTAAGCAGGTATTTTTCTTGTTACGGACTATAACTATAATTAATATGATACTAGGCTAGAAATCTTCACCCATAGTCTATTATAACTAACAGAACGATATTTCTAACATTTAAGAAGAGTCAACCAAGTAGAGAGTTACAGTCTGTTTGCTCTAGCCCTTTTTGAGTTCTAGAGTTTATGGGTCAAGAATTCTGGCCTAGTTACAGTGAAAAGACTGACTACAAATATAAAATTAAGCTATGTTATGAAACCCAAATTTGTTTTGTAGGATTTAAGCTGAAAACTTGACTGGATAAATTGGCCCATGTGTGTATTGTCCCCCTATGTGTGTATTGGCCCCCTATGTGTGTATTGGCCCCCTATGTGTGTATTGGCCCCCTATGTGTGTATTGGCCCCCTATGTGTGTATTGGCCCCCTATGTGTGTATTGGCCCCCTATGTGTGTATTGGCCCCCTATGTGTGTATTGGCCCCCTATGTGTGTATTGGCCCCCTATGTGTGTATTGGCCCCCTATGTGTGTATTTACTATTTTGATAGTTAAGTGTTATCTGGAAGTGAATATCATTACATTGTTATAACTAGGCTTTAATGGCTGCTTTCTCATAGTTTTGACATTGCAAACAATAAAGCCTATCTATTTTTATGCTATGTTTTAATTTCCGCATATCAATTCACATTTCATATATACATATTCTTTAAGACAGTGATCCATAAAAAGTATGTCAGTGGCTGAATTGTACTTTTCCCTTTATACATACATACATACATACAATGGTTTAACGTCATTTTCTATGAGTAGCGCCAACGAACTTGACAATAAACTTGACCCCTTAACTTCTTATAACTCAAAATTAATGTAAGCAATCGGGCTGACATTTCTATCATTTGGGAAGAGTCCACCAGCAAATAAGTGTGGATATTTATAGCCAGTTTGCTCTAGACCCTTTTGAGTTACGAAGAGGTCAGAGGTCAAGATTATTGTCAAGTTCGTTGGCGCTACCTACTGTATTGTATAAGTGTAAAATAGTGACACGCTATGACCTGTATACAAGAAGGTGTGGCTTGCAACTCTATCCAGTACAGTGATGCTTGGGTACACGAAGATATGTAGTGCTGCGAGAGACAGACTAAGTATATATAGACTGGGTATAAGGTTACGTCGGGAGGATTACACTCAAATGCCGCTCGAAACCGTTGGAGAATATAGAAACCCTCTTTCGCTATCTGCGCCGTTGATGGAATCCCCTCGTAACTGGTTGATGGGCCATGTCACTTGATGGGAACGCTGATCATTCACATAATGTGGCTAACATGTTGGTCAGAAAATTAATCTTTGCTGGAAAGTGTATCAGGTCAGTGATCAGTTAATACATTTCAGCATGTCAAGGTGGTTGGCAAAATAGCCCGGAGCGCCACTAAGGAAATGCGGTCCTGTACAGTTGTTGTTGTTGTTGTTCCCTAACCTGCCTGGCCGAACAGCCCCGAGTCCCTGAGGAAGGCCATGGCCACGATCGGGCTTTCCCACAGAGCTCTCATTGAGTGTAGATTGTGTTGTTGGCGTAAGTGGTTGTGTGAAATGCAGTCTTCTATAATGTGTTTAATGGTATGGGGTGCTGTGTTACATCCCGGGCAGGCGTCGACAACGGAGTCATCCAGTCTCTTCTGATAGCTCAGGAGAGCTGGATGGTGTCCGCATCTCAGCCTGGCCAGGTGGACTCTGTCCTCGCAAGAAAGGAAGGATTCGGAAGGATGGATTTCGGGAGGTCGTGCTTGCAGCTGCGTGTTGTCTGTGAGTGAGTGGATGGATCGGCGAGAGATATGAGTATGGATGTGCTTCTGGAAGTTGGTTCGGGGTGGGCAGGGAGGGAGAGAGGACAGTAATTGTGTGTGATACCGTGTGCTGGGTGTTGTTTTGATATTTCTTGGTGTCTGTGGGTGTGTTGTCATGTAGTTTAGTGGGTGGTCTTGGTTTGTGGAGGCTGCTGCCAGGAATTGAGTGCCTCTCATGTCCAGATGGTCTTTGACTTTGAGGATTTTGGTTTCTTGATGTAGGTGATCTGTGGGTGCAGTAGCTGTGCAGCCTGTAATGATCTTCAGGGCTTTGTTTTGAATAGTCTGTAAGGTCTTATGATGTGTTTCAGCTAGGTTAGAAGCCCAGGCTGGGCTTGCGTATTCCATCACTGATCTTATGTATTGTTTATATACTGTGGTGGTAGTTTCTTTGTTGTGTCCAAATTTTGTGTGGGCAAGTGACCTGAAGGCGTTAAGTCTGGGTGTCAGTTTCTTTTTAATGTTTGTGGTGTGCTGTTTGAATGTCATATGAGTATCATATGTTACTCCTAGGATTTTGGGTGTGTGTGTATGTGTTAGGGGTGTGTTGTTTATGGTGAGTTGAGGGATGTATTCGTGTTCTCCTGTCCAGCTTGTGAGCAGGGTTGCAGTGGATTTGGCTGGGGCTAGATTAAGTCTGTTTGTAGTGCACCAGCCATGTAGTGTGTTGAGATAGGGTTGAAGGAGATCTGTTGCTCTTTTTGGGTCATGGTGTGTGCATGTGAGTGTTATGTCATCTGCATAGGAGGCTAAGTTTATTTGGGGCGTATTGGGTGTAGTTATATCGTGCATGTACAGATTGAAGAGTGCGGGCGATAGGACGGATCCTTGTGGGACTCCGTTTGGAAAGTTTCTGATTTTAGATGACTGACCGGCAAAAGATACGTGTACACATCTGCCTGCTAGGAAGTTGGCCAGCCACCTTTTTGTGTTGTTGTGCATGTTTGTGTTGTAGATTTTGTTTGTTAGGTTGTGGCGGGGGATGGCATCGAAGGCTTTACTAATGTCGAGTGTGGCTAATAGTGATCTGTGTGGTGGTCTAGCTGAGTTGATGCCGTCAAAAGTTCTTTGTGGTCTGTGAGAAGAGTGTTTGTGGAGTGCGGTGGCCTAAAGCCATGTTGTGTTGGAGCTAGGGGTAGGTCGGGTGTAATTAGTTGTAATACTAGGCGTTCCATGACTTTGGAGGGGGAGCAAAGGAGTGTGATGGGGCGGTGCGAGGAGGGTAGCGTGGGGTCTTTGTTGGGTTTGGGGAATGTGGTGATGATACCATGCTTCCAAATGTCTGGTATTGTGTTGTGTGAATAACTGTAGTTTGATATGTTAGTGAGTGCTTGTATGCCTTGTGGTCCCAGGTGTCTGAGGTGTATGTTGCTTATGTTGTCTAGGCCACAAGCGGGTGAGTGCTTGAGATTGTTGATGATATGCTTTATCTGGTGATTGGTGAAGGGTGTATAGTCAGGGTCTGTCGGGAATTGTCTCTTACGTCGGATGACACGTCGGTCGTCTTTGTGAGGTTTTAGGTGGCTGACGTGAGAAGTTGTTGTTGTTGTTGTTGTTCCCTAAGCTGCCTGGCCGAACAGCCCCGAGTCCCTGAGAAAGGCCATGGCCACGATCGGGCTTTCCCACAGAGCTCTCATTGAGTGTAGATTGTGTTGTTGGCGTAAGTGGTTGTGTGAAATGCAGTCTTCTATGATGTGTTTAATGGTATGGGGTGCTGTGTTACATCCCGGGCAGGCGTCGACAACGGAGTCATCCAGTCTCTTCTGATAGCTCAGGAGAGCTGGATGGTGTCCGCATCTCAGCCTGGCCAGGTGGACTCTGTCCTCGCGAGGAAGGGAGGATTCGGAAGGATGGATTTCGGGAGGTCGTGCATGCAGCTGCGTGTTGTCTGTGAGTGAGTGGATGGATCGGTGAGAGATATGAGTATGGATGTGCTTCTGGAAGTTGGTTCGGGGTGGGCAGGGAGGGAGAGAGGACAATAATTGTGTGTGATACCGTGTGCTGGGTGTTGTTTTGATATTTCTTGGTGTCTGTGGGTGTGTTGCCATGTAGTTTAGTGGGTGGTCTTGGTTCGTGGAGGCTGCTGCCAGGAATTGAGTGCCTCTCATGTCCAGATGGTCTTTGACTTTGAGAATTTTGGTTTCTTGATGTAGGTGATCTGTGGGTGAAGTAGCTGTGCAGCCTGTAATGATCTTCAGGGCTTTGTTTTGAATAGTCTGTAAGGTCTTATGATGAGTTTCAGCTAGGTTAGAAGCCCAGGCTGGGCTTGCGTATTCCATCACTGATCTTATGTATTGTTTATATACTGTGGTGGTAGTTTCTTTGTTGTGTCCAAATTTTTTGTGAGCAAGTGACCTGAGGGCGTTAAGTCTGGGTGTCAGTTTCTTTTTAATGTTTGTGGTGTGCTGTTTGAATGTCATATGAGTATCATATGTTACTCCTAGGATTTTGGGTGTGTGTGTATGTGTTAGGGGTGTGTTGTTTATGGTGAGTTGAGGGATGTATTCGTGTTTTCCTGTCCAACTTGTGAGCAGGGTTGCGGTGGATTTGGCTGGGGCTAGATTAAGTCTGTTTGTAGTGCACCAACCATGTAGTGTGTTGAGATAGGGTTGAAGGAGATCTGTTGCTCTTTTTGGGTCATGGTGTGTGCATGTGAGTGTTATGTCATCTGCATAGGAGGCTAAGTTTATTTGGGGCGTATTGGGTGTAGTTATATCGTGCATGTACAGATTGAAGAGTGCGGGCGATAGGACGGATCCTTGTGGGACTCCGTTTGGAAAGTTTCTGATTTTAGATGACTGACCGGCAAAAGATACGTGTGCACATCTGCCTGCTAGGAAGTTGGCCAGCCACCTTTTTGTGTTGTTGTGCATGTTTGTGTTGTAGATTTTGTTTGTTAAGTTGTGGCGGGGGATGGCATCGAAGGCTTTACTAATGTCGAGTGTGGCTAATAGTGATCTGTGTGGTGGTCTAGCTGAGTTGATGCCGTCGAAAGCTCTTTGTGTAAGGTCTGTGAGAAGAGTGTTTGTGGAGTGCAGTGGCCTAAAGCCATGTTGTGTTGGAGCTAGGGGTAGGTCAGGTGTGATTAGTTGTAATACTAGGCGTTCCATGACTTTGGAGGGGGAGCAAAGAAGTGTGATGGGGCGGTGCGAGGAGGGTAGCGTGGGGTCTTTGTTGGGTTTGGGGAATGTGATGATGATACCATGCTTCCAAATGTCTGGTATTGTGTTGTGTGAATAGCTGTAGTTTGATATGTTAGTGAGTGCTTGTATGCCTTGTGGTCCCAGGTGTCTGAGGTGTATGTTGCTTATGTTGTCTAGGCCACAGGCGGGTGAGTGCTTGAGATTGTTGATGATATGCTTTGTCTGGTGATTGGTGAAGGGTGTATAGTCAGGGTCTGTGGGGAATTGTCTCTTACGTCGGATGACACGTCGGTCGTCTTTGTGAGGTTTTAGGTGGCTGACATGTGAAAAGTGATTGATGAGAGTGTTTGCTTGTTGTTTACATGAAGGAGTAGAGTCTGTTGTTGTGATTGCAGCATGTGATTGTGTTGTGTTGCTGTTGGAAAGTGTGATGCTGTTTAGTGTTTTGTAGAGTTTTTTGGGGTTTGTTTTGTGATCAAGTGTTTGTAGGAAGTTATTCCAATTTAGTTTTTGTTGTTCTTGTATTTTGTTGTTAGTTTGGGTGTTGAGTGCTTGAATTTGTTGTGTGATGTCTTGTGTGTGGGGTGCTGGGGAGTGTTTCAGTATGTCGCGTTGTCTGATGAGGTTTTGAATTTCTGGTGTGAAGTTGGGGTTGTGTCTTTTCCCGTTACCTCTTGGAATGTGTTTCTTGTCAGCGTTTTGGATAGTTTTATTGAGTATGTGTACAGCATTGTTGATGTTAGTGATGGGTGTACTGTTTAGAGTTGTGAAGTGTTGTTCTGTCTCATTTGTGAATGCTTCCCAGTTAGCTCTTTTATAATTGGTGTATGTGTGTTTGTGGCTAGCTGGGGTGAGTCTGGTTTTGGTGGTGATAATGATCGGGAGGTGGTCAGAGCCTAAGGTTCTGACCACCCTCCAGGATGTTGTGGGGGCGAGTTCTGGGGAGCAAAAGGTGATGTCAGGAGATGATGGGTTATAGAGGGCTTGGTGAGGAATATGGGCGTGTTGATGGATGTCGTTAAGGATGATGAGGTTATCGGTTTGGTTTTGTAGTACCAGCCCTCTGTCTGTGTCGGGGTTGTCGACAAACCAGGCCGACGTCTTGGCGTTGAAGTCACCACCCAGGATGATGTGTGGGGTGTGTGGGGTGTTTGTGATGTGTTGTAAGTGTGGTCTGTATTCATTTGGTACTGTAGGGGATGTTTGGGGAGGGATGTATGTGTTTATGATGGTTATGTTGGAGTTGTTGCCAGTGCGTATTTTAATTGATTGTATTTCTGTTGTGTTATCATTTGGGGGGAGGAGGGATTTGGTTTGTACACTGGTTACTATGTATGATATTTCTTTGTGTACCAGGGTGATGAGTCCACCGCCCCCGCCGACAGCCCGGTCTTGTCTGATGGTGGTGAAATTATGAAATGTGGGTGTTTTTTGTGTTGTGCGGAGTTTTGTTTCTTGTAAGATGGCAATGTGTATGTTGTGTTGTTTGATGAAGTGTGAGAGTTCGTGTTTCTTTGTGTTGATGCCATCTATGTTCAGTTGAAGAATGTTAATGTTATGTGCACGATGTATGTTGGGTGCTGCTGCACGAGGATGGGGTGGGGGTGAGGGGAGGGAGGGGCTGGGGGTTGGGATGGGTGAGGTGGGGGTGGGGATTGGGGAGCAGGAGATGGGGGTTGGAATGGATTAGGATGGGGTGTGGTGTGTTGAGTTGAGGATGTGGATGGTATGGGAAGGTTAGGTGGGTTAGGCAGGAGAGGTGGACGGGTTTTAGGGGGGGGAGTGGATGATATGGGAAGGTTAGGTGGGCTGGGGAGGAGAGGTGGACGGGTTTTAGGTGAGGGATTTGACTGGGAGAGGGAGGGGCATGAGGAACAGGTCCAGGTGTTTGTGTAGTGTTTCTTGGAGGCAAGTGTTGTGCAGGTGAAGTGGGTCCAGTTCCCGCATGAATTGCAGAGAACTGAACCCTTAGTATGGCGACTCGAAGTGATGGGTTTTGAGCAAGTTGGACATATGTATGTGTACGTGGGTCCTGGGTTGCTCTCAATGTCTCCGGCTAGAAGAAGTCTTCGAGAAATGACAGCCGGAGAGTCATTTCTCGGTGTAGGAAAAACTGTGTGATGTGTGTGGTGTGAGAGGTGTGGAAATTCTGGCGCGACCGAAGCCGCTCCAAGGACCCGTGCCCCCAGGGAGGGGGCAGGGGATGGTTGTGACGGTTTGGCTCCCGAAACTGCTCCCCGCGGCCGGCATCCGGTTTTCCTCCACTGGTCGTTGATTTTGTCTTCGGCCGTGGAGGGTCGGCAACCATCCGCGGTTGGCAGCCTCGGGAGGTGGCCCCACGGCGTAGACGCCGCCACATCAGGACCATGTGAGAAGTGATTGATGAGAGTGTTTGCTTGTTGTTTACATGAAGGAGTAGAGTCTGTTGTTGTGATTGCAGCATGTGATTGTGTTGTGTTGCTGTTGGAAAGTGTGATGCTGTTTAGTGTTTTGTAGAGTTTTTTGGGGTTTGTTTTGTGATCAAGTGTTTGTAGGAAGTTATTCCAATTTAGTTTTTGTTGTTCTTGTATTTTGTTGTTGTTGTTGTTGTTGTTTTTCCCCAAGCTGCCTGGCCGAACAGCCCCAAGGCCCCGAGCAAGGCCAAGGCCATAACCGAGTGCCCCCACAGAACCCTCCCTGCCGACCACAATAAAGCCTGGGTGACCGAAGCCACTCCATGGCGGGGAGCTGAGGAGGGTACGGAAACGCCCGGGAAACCAAAGCCCCACCCAGGGCCCTGTGCCCCTCAGCAATTATGAAGAGAAAGTTGAGGGGCAAAGGAAAGATGTGACGCTTTGGCTTCCAATCTTGGTAGATTAGGAGGTCAATCCACGCAAGAGATGCCGTCACTTGAGATCTAGAAAATATATAAGTAAAAGGAACAGTCAGAGTAAGCTATGGGTATGGCAGAGATCGCTCAGTTCTCACTCTGATAGACCAGCCCATCACCACATGACTAGAACCCAATCCTCTCAGCATCAGCTAGGAAAGGCCCTAGAAAGCCGCCTTTGGCGGGGGGATAGCTCCCCTATTTCAACCCTTTTCGGGGTTGGGCACCCGCCCTCTTGTATTTTGTTGTTAGTTTGGGTGTTGAGTGCTTGGATTTGTTGTGTGATGTCTTGTGTGTGGGGTGCTGGGGAGTGTTTCAGTATGTCGTGTTGTCTGATGAGGTTTTGAATTTCTGGTGTGAAGTTGGGGTTGTGTCTTTTTCTGTTACCTCTTGGAATGTGTTTCTTGTCAGCGTTTTGGATAGTTTTATTGAGTATGTGTACATCATTGTTGATGTTAGTGATGGGTGTACTGTTTAGAGTTGTGAAGTGTTGTTCTGTCTCATTTGTGAATGCTTCCCAGTTAGCTCTTTTATAATTGGTGTATGTGTGTTTGTGGCTAGCTGGGGTGAGTCTGGTTTTGGTGGTGATAATGATCGGGAGGTGGTCAGAGCCTAAGGTTCTGACCACCCTCCAGGATGTTGTGGGGGCGAGTTCTGGGGAGCAAAAGGTGATGTCTGGAGATGATGGGTTATAGAGGGCTTGGTGAGGAATATGGGTATGTTGATGGATGTCGTTAAGGATGATGAGGTTATTAGTTTGGTTTTGTAGTACCAGCCCTCTGTCTGTGTCGGGGTTGTCGACAAACCAGGCCGACGTCTTGGCGTTCAAGTCACCACCCAGGATGATGTGTGGGGTGTTTGTGATGTGTTGTAAGTGTGGTCTGTATTCATTTGGTACTGTAGGGGATGTTTCGGGAGGGATGTATGTGTTTATGATGGTTATGTTGGAGTTGTTGCCAGTGCATATTTTAATTGATTGTATTTCTGTTGTGTTATCATTTGGGGGGAGGAGGGATTTGGTTTGTACACTGGTAACTATGTATGATATTTCTTTGTGTACCAGGGTGATGAGTCCACCGCCTCCGCCGACAGCCCGGTCTTGTCTGATCGTGGTGAAATAATGAAATGTGGGTGTTTTTTGTGTTGTGCGGAGTTTTGTTTCTTGTAAGATGGCAATGTGTATGTTGTGTTGTTTGATGAAGTGTGAGAGTTTGTGTTTCTTTGTGTTGATGCCATCTATGTTCAATTGGAGAATGTTAATGTTATGTGCACGATGTATGTTGGGTGCTGCTGCACGAGGAGGGGGTGGGGGTGGGGGTGAGGGAGGGGCTGGGGGTTGGGATGGGTGAGGTGGGGGTGGGGATTGGGGAGCAGGAGATGGGGGTTGGAATGGATTAGGATGGGGTGTGGTGTGTTGAGTTGAGGATGTGGATGGTATGGGAAGGTTAGGGAGGAGAGGTGGACCGGTTTTAGGGGGGAGGGGGGGGAGTGGATGATATGGGAAGGTTAGGTGGGTTGGGGAGGAGAGGTGGACGGGTTTTAGGCGAGGGATTTGACTGGGAGAGGGAGGGGCATGAGGAACAGGTCCAGGTGTTCGTGTAGTGTTTCTTGGAGGCAAGTGTTGTGCAGGTGAAGTGGGTCCAGTTCCTGCATGAATTGCAGAGAACTGAACCCTTAGTGTGGCAACTCGAAGTGATGGGTTTTGAGCAAGTTGGACATTATGTATGTGTAGGTGGGTCCTGGGTTGCTCTCAATGTCTCCGGCTAGAAGAAGTCTTCGAGAAATGACAGCCGGAGAGTCATTTCTCGGTGTAGGGAAAACTGTGTGATGTGTGTGTGTGGTGTGAGAGGTGTGGAAATTCCTGGCGCGACCGAAGCCGCTCCAAGGACCCGTGCCCCCAGGGAGGGGGCAGGGGATGGTTGTGACGGTTTGGCTCCCGAAACTGCTCCCCGCGGCCGGCATCCGGTTGTCCTCCACTGGTCTTTGATCTTGTCTCCGGGCCGTGGAGGGTCGGCAGCCATCCGCGGTTGGCAGCTGCGGGAGGTGGTCCCACGGCGTAGACGCCGCCACATCAGGTCCTGTACAGTAGTTGGGAGTAGTGCACTGCTACCAACAATCTTTTATGATCCCTGGAGGTGGTAATGGTGCTGGAGTTAGGGATTTCCACATAACTGCTGAGTTACAGTTGGGGATTACCCTCTCTTATTTCCACAACCTCCTTTGGGGAGCCGGTAGTAATGAAGGGTAGGCCTGGAAGCATGGTGGGCGGGCTTGTGCTGGCAGCCACAATACGTGTCTACCTGCAAAAATCGAAGGCTCTCCGGGAGATCTGGGACCTGGGAATCTAGCTGGGGACCCCATATGGGCCTGGGTCTCTATGTATTCTCTTGGACGACCTAGATATGTGTGATTTTGTGTTTTGTCTTGTTTTGCTGTTGTGTTGAGATGTCCATGTTCGGGCTCTGTCTCGAGTCGACCCTCAAAAAAAGAAAAAACAGAAAAAGGAAAAGGAAAAATGGGGTAAGTGCCAGGCCAGAGTACATACATACATACATACATACATACCTTTGGGTGACTAGGGCTCAAACGTGCATGCATGTATCTGAGCCCATTAGATTATGTGTAGGCCTATTTATTTTTTGTTTATTGTGGATTTGAACAGATCCTCTGCTAATGTGTGTTATTTGCCTTATTAATTTGAGGGAGGAGGGGGACTCGAAAAACCAACTGCCTCCCCTTAACCGCTTATTTTGCTACTAAATATTCTTAACCCTTTCAGTGCACGAGAAAATATTGATTCGGCTTATTCTGGCTATAACTAGACGATTTTATTCAGAGTAGGAAGTACCTTTAGGAATCTAATGGGTAGAACCAACTCAATTATGCCTCTGGCTCTCACAGGTTCTTCCTAAGCTGAATAAAAACGTCCAATAATAGAATAGACTGCTAAAAGGCGTCATAATCTTCAAGGAGTTAATAGCCGAGTGATCAAAAAAGGTATGAAAAAATTTCCCTCAAGCCAAAATAATATTTCAATACAAATTTAATGTATAAATAAACACATATTACACACACACATTATAAGCCATCTCTCGCTATTCTATCGCTACTACAATAATCAGTGCTTCTCAGAGCGCTCCCCTGTAGTAGTCCGGGAGCCATAGCCTGATTTATTGATGAACCTTGTTTTGTCGGATAAAGTTTTTTTTTTTTGCTGTTTCTTGTAGCTTGGGGGTACCTCTTCAAAATACAGGAGGGTGCCCAGTGGGCACCCTTGGGCATTTTGAGATATTAACCCCTTCATGGCCAAAACTTAGGATCTTGAGCATCCTACCCTGAAACATGCACAGAACATCGTGCATGGCAAACCATGTTCTTTACAGCTGCACTTCTTGGAAGCACAAGGGGTCTCACTCTTGCAGCCACACCGGATAATCTTCAGGATGTAGTCTGGGACAAGTGTCCCAGGCCGTGGTGGTCAAGTGGTGAGCACACTCGCGTGTGAATCTGAAAGACCCGCGATCGAATCCCTGCCACGGCGGACATTTAGTGGGTGCGGTAGTACGTCCTAGCATTTTTCACATGCTTGCACCCAGTCAGGGGACATCCTGACGACGTATACAGACAAAACACACATAACAAAGCCACTCCAACACCTTCCTCTCTCTCCAACACCCCTTCTCCCCTCTCAACACTCTTCTCTGAGCTATTGCCGATAAAAATGGCATGTTCAGTCCTGTAAAGAAGCGTAAGATTCAGAGTCGTAAAGATTCCAGGACGAGCTCATCAGCGGCGGATCCCCAGATCGACCGTGGTGATTGTCACCTAAACATCTACAAAACAATACAATACAAGTTTGGCATCTTCTGGTAGGTGGATTGGGATCAGTGCCCTGTTACAGGTGTCTTTTTCCCATCCAAATTCCTCTGGGTCCAGTGCTGGTAGCTGATTCACATCGAGATTTCGCCACAAGTACGCTTGGAAGTGGGCACTCTTAACATTTTCAAGGAATGCTTCCTTTGTTGGTGGTAGAGCAGCCAGATTTGGTGCAGACATATGTCCTTTCCCATTCTTTTTTCCCCAGACAAGTAGCCTTGTGTGGGACATGTCTGTGCTCTCTGTTATGCCATAACAGGCTGAAATGAAGGCAGTGGCTTGTTCAAGGACTTGCTGGAATGGTGCATCCATGTTGCCAATGGCTGATAGGTCATAACCAGCTTTCAGGGCTTTGATGACAGAGCCTTTTCCCAACCCATAGTACGATGCTACAGTGTCACATCCTGATAAGGCATGGGCTGGTAAAAGGTGTTCGACAATTTGTGTCTGCTTGGCCAGTGTTGACTTGATGTCCACTATTGTTCTGTCCTTGCGGGGGGAATCCATGATTAGTGGTACATCCAGTCCTGTCTGATGGTAATGGTGAAGGAGGAGGACAAACACATCTGTGTCATCAGAAACCACAGTGATGTGATGGGCTTCTCCAGCACACCTCAGGACTTGTTGGACGATGATGGTGTCAGCTTCTTCCTGCTGATTTTCTAGATCATATCTGTCCCGTCTTTCTTCCATCCTGATCTCGATGGGACATGGGTCCTCACCTGTCACCACCAACTTGTGCTTCTTTGTGCTCCGTAGATGAAATAGCCTGTCTTTGCTCAGTTCCTCGCACAGTAATTTGTTCAGCTGTTTTTTTTTTCAATGGATGACAGGACAACTTTCTGGGCTGGTAGTTTGGTTGACAGGAGATGACGATTTTTGTTGACCACTGTCTCCCTGACATCTCTGGTGACGGACTTGAAAATAAATCACGTTTCTTTTGTGATTTTGGTGTTTATGGGGTTAATATCTCAAAATGCCCAAGGGTGCCCACTGGGCACCCTCCTGTATTTTGAATAGGTACCCCCAAGCTACAAGAAACAGCAAAAAAAAAACTTTATCCGACAAAACAAGGTGCAGCGCCATGGCTACCGGACTATAGAGTATGTGGTACCCGTCTTGCAACACAATCCCACCCCTACTCTGTGCAATTCTCCAACCCAAGAGTGAAACGTTACTCTCAGATTTTCTTCTATTCTACAGCTGAGCTCTGGAACTCCCAGAATCAGTCTTTCCCTCCTCCTATGACTTAAATTGCTTCAAAATCCATGTGTCCAGGTATTTTGGCTCGAACGTCCCTTGATTTTGGCCCTGTCACTCTTTCAACTATGGGGAAGGCACCCGCTACAGGCAGTTCTGCCTTTTGTCTCCCTCACTCACATAGAAAAAGAAACCTATGAGGAAATAAGGCATACAAGATGTCTATAATAAGGTATACAGAATGGAGTATAAAAGAGTTGTCCATCATTCCCCTGATAGATGGCACAAGCAGTAGGGGGTTGTCAACATTGAAGCAGACGATATCAAACGGAAGTGAATAAAATAAAATTACTCAACATTTGGACCACTTCATGGATACCCTAGGCTGATTATATGGTATAGTATGAACCAAGATCATTATAGACAAACGTGACACTCATAATAGGCTCAAATAAAGCCTCAAATTAGGTTTTACAACTCTACTGGAATCAACAGACCCACTGACGCATGCGCAGACGATTATTTAGCCCGACGCCATTTTGGGGACAGACACGTACAGTTGTCCCTTGAGGATTGTGGCGCATTTAAACAGTTGATTCTGGATATCATTGGACGATTTTAAACAGCTTAGGAAGGGCCTGCGGGTGTTAAAAGGGCAAAGACTGCCCCAACCAACCTTCTGACTGCCATAGAACCATCCGAATCTATGTTAATCTGTATAAAATCATGTAATTAATAGCCATCATAAACTGTGGAAACGCGTCATGATCCTCAAGGGGTGTATAGATTAATGGAGCCCAGACGGTATTGTGCAGCATAATTGACTGGTTCAGCTCAATGGTTTAAGGGAGGGGTTTAGTTTGCTCTCTAAACCTCTATCAAGCTTTAAGAAAAACACCCACAAGACCCCCCTTCGATATTTATGTCCCGGCCGAAGGCCGATTCCTCTTCAAATACAGGCTCGCTATCGCTCGCCAGGAAAAAAATTGACACTTAAATGATACGAAAGGTTAATATTGGCAAAGAAATAGGGCAAAAGGTCTGAAAATCGCCAAACTAATGGGGCGAATGTCTTGAAATATCATAACTAATAGGGCTGAACATGAGGGAGGAGGAGGACTCGAAAAAACAACCGTCTCCCTTTATTAATACGAAACTTATGTGTATTTGCATCATCAAATACCAGGTTGTCACAATTAACGATTAATATCGCTACACTTGTCCCTTCGTAATAGCTGTGTTGGTGGTGTATTAGCTTAGATGCTTATGTTCTGGGTGTGGTGTCCCGAGTTCGAATCCCGGGAGGACCATATACAGTAATTTCATTAGTGTATTCAAGTACATTGGAGTTTGTAATTGATGATTATTGTTAAGAACGGGGTGTTACCTTATCAAGTTGAGGACATGACGATTTACATCAGCTGCGGGGGGGTGGGGGGGGGGGGGGGGGTGGAGAGAGAGACCGACTATATTGCCTATTTATAGCTATACACTGTTCCAAATTAGTAGACCAAAACTCTCGAACATTAACCTCTGTAACTTACATACGGCTACAGTAATCCAGCTAATAGTTCTACCATTTGGGATGAGTCAGTCAGGGAATAGTTGTGGATATTTACAGACTATTTGCTCTAGGTGTCGTGATATTTACTGTTGTCACCAAACTCCGCCCACTTCCTCCAGAATGGGCGGAGTCTGGTGGCATAAGGGGGGGTTCATCAGTGTCACCAAACTTCACCCACTTCCCTCCAGAGTGGGCGAAGACTGGTGACGTAATGAGTGGCATTATGTGTCAACAAGCTCCACCCACTCCCTCCAGAGTGGGTGGAGACTGATGACGTAATGAGTGTCATTATATGTCACCAAACTCCACCCACTTCCCTCCAGAGTGGGCCGAGACTGGTGACGTAATGAGTGTCATTATGTGTCAACAAACTCCACCCACTACCTCAATAGTGGGCAGGGACTGGTGACATAAGGCGCGTTTTCGCGAGACAATTGACCTAGGTACACCCAGGTATACCTGGGTCAGCTCAGTTTTCCAGAGTCCCTGTACCTAGGTGTACCTGGGTCGACCTAGTCCCAGTGGATATTTTCGCGAGCCAGTGACGTCATCTGGGACTGGGTGTACCTGGGTAAAGTCAGCCCTGGGGACAGTGTTGGACTAGGTTGACCTGGGTGATGCTGACGTCACTTATGACAACAAATAAGATGGTGGAAAATGTCGGGTACGGTGAAGAACTCGTTCCCAGTGATGCGAGTGTTTGGCTTTTTTCACAAGATCTTGGATTTTTTTGCCCTGAACATGCGATCTTGGAAGTTTTATTGGGGATCTAAGATTTGTTTAGGGGAGTTAATATTATTGGTTTTGAGGGGATATACCTGTCCTTGTCTAACACATCACATTGATGTGTTTTTTTTGTTTTTTTATCTCATATTGCATGTATTTAAATAATTGTTCGCATGCCATAATGATATTCAAAAAAGAGAAAAAAGGTAGAAAATCCTCTATCAGTGCCTCTTTATTGGAACAACCATTTATTAAAATATCTCAGCCAATCAGAGGGCCGTAATCCAGCCTAGTTAAAGTCAGGCTCAATTTTCCCGATCTTTAGGTCAGACCAGTCTCAAAATTGCGAAAACAGAAACAGGCCTGGGCCGACCTGGATACACCCAAGTTCTATGTAGACCTTGGGTACACCCAGGTCGACCCAGGCCCATAAAAAGCTCTCGAAAATGCGCCTATATGGAGAGTCCTCAGTGTCAACAAACTCCACCCACTACCTCGCAGCATTGTGATAGGCCTACTGTCAGCCCGCCCCCTTCATAGACCATATTAAAGCCAGTATCACACGAGAGCTTTTATTGTCAACATTCTATGATCAACATTCTTCTGGCAACATTTATGGACTATTTTGCACTGGTATCGCAAACTAAACTGTTGTTGGATGAATTTAGGTAACCGAAATACTTTATATGTTGACCACATAAGCTGCCAGACCAGTGTTGAGGGAAAAAGCGCTCGTGTGATACCGGCATAACCTTAATAGATCATAGCCATACTAACCATAATAACCCCTTCGGTACCGGTCATGTCCTTTTAGTTCAATTCTAGCAACTAGTAGTATATTTTGTTTAGCTTAGGAAGGACGTGAAGGGATATAATTGTCTTTTAGCTTGTGGTGTTCTTGCTTTACAATTAATATACGGCGAAGTGTAGCCTACATTAATTATTTTCGGAGATTTTATTTCCTTTATTCCTACCTCAATTAAATATATATTTGAATCTTTATTTTGGGTAACATTAGAAGAATATATGCAGTTTAGGAAGGATCTCGAGCAATCAGAGAGGTAAAAATTACCTCAACGTCCCCTTAAACGTCCTCAGATCCTTCCTAATCTTAATTAAATCGTCTAATGATAGCTAAAACATTGTGAATAAGTTTGTCCTCGAACAACGAAAAAGCTCATTTAAGTTATCATTTATTTCAGATGGTGTGTTTGGCGGTATCAAGAATGAAGGTGGCATTTGGAACACAACACGTCTTTCCTCAACTGGACAAAATCGCCTACTGTTGGCCAGGAAAAGAAACAAGAAGCACCGAAGGCCTCCGTCGAACGCTGTCAATCACCCAGCCGCCCCAAACCCTTCTCCTTCTTAGTCTCTCTCCCCCTGACAACTCTTTTCGACTGATCCAGACCAACAAACAGAAGATCAACAACAGGAATAGTGAGACGAGCGGTAATAAGCTCTAGTCAGTTCCCGACGGACGCAGAAAATATATAATATGTATCATAGTATCGTTGGGAATATCCATTTATAGGTAAATAGAGCCATAGGTAAATAGAGCCCTATTCTGGCTCTGTCTTGAGTCGTCATTCCCCCCCCCCCCCTAAAAAAAAGGGGGGAAAAAAGGAAAAGTGAGGATTGGGCCTGAGTATATAGATATATAGGTAAATAGATGGTAATAAGCCCATTTTGATCCCATGTATGATTTTATATACCCCATATAAAGTATGTTGCCCGAGAACAGCCCTCTGCGCAGGTCCCAATAAACTGAATAAAATATTAGGGAGACTATTATAGTTTAGATAACATTGCATATAAATCTACGGGTGTTGCACAATCCTTCTTGTTTGACTAGAAAAATTTCGCCTCGAGCAGTATAGTGACGTCAGAAAAAACTTTCAACTTTCAGCCAATCAGAGGCGAGCAACTTTTTCAGGGGTCTAGAATTCATACGCTATGGTCTTTGGGGTGGACGGGTGGGGTTCATCCTACTCGTGCATAACTTGCTCAGCTCTCGGGGGGGGGGTCGGTCGGTCGGTCGGTCACGGGCTGGCTAGAGATATTTAACATTCACAAATAATATCCCATATAATTCTACGGGAGCAGTACTACCTTTCTTGCACAACCCCACCTGTCCACCCCAGAAGCCATAGCGTATGAATTCTAGACCCCTGAAAAAGTTACTCGCTTCTGATTGGCTGAACATTGAAAGTTTTGTCTGACGTCACATTACTGCCTGAGGCGACATTTAGGCGCGTTTTCGCGAGATAATTTACATAGGTACACCCAAGATACATAGACTAAACTGTATGCTGGCTACTATTAGACGATTTTACTCAGTTGCTAAAGGGCCTCCAACGAATTAACAGGTTTGGAACTATCTCACTGAACCCGTTTCACCACCACAGATCCTTCTTCAACTGCACAAAATCGTCTAAATATTGCTAGAGAAAAATGATAAAGACGTTGCGGTACAGAAGGAGTTAACCCTTTGAAGATTATGACGCAGTTTGACCATTTATTCTGGCTATTATTAGACGATATTATACAGCTTAGGAAGGATGTGCGGGGGTTGTACAGGTAAAGACTATATCAATTAACCATCCGACTTACAAGTGAACTCTGGAACTCCCTCCCTTTATCAATCTTTCCTTTATCCTATGACTTAAACTACTTTAAACTTCGTGTGTCCAGGCATTTTGACCCCAATGGCTCTTGAATTTGGCTCTGTTACTCTTTTGGCTTTGGGGGAGACACTCGTTACAGGCAACCTGTTTTTTGTCTCCTTCATACACAAAGAAAGTTTGTTTTAGGCTACCCTTCTTAATCTGAAATGCGTAATCGAATCTAATGAATCAAATTGTGTTTCAGATTCGTGTGTTTTGAAGCCGAGCCTGTGTTCATGGTTCGAGTCCCTAGATTAACAGAGTATGTAGTCGTAGAGGTTCCGGCCGCCATCTTGATTCCATACTCACTTCCTGCCAAACACTCTTTTCAATCAGGGTACATTGATGGATAGGAATATAGAAATAAGTATAAATGTTAATAGAATAAACATCATATGCTCAAAATAAGCTGGATATAAATAATGGTGAGGTATATTCTACAGCGTGAGTTGGAGTCAAGATGGTGGTCAAATATCAAGTTGTGAACTATGTTAATATATGTTACCCTAGTCTTGGTGGGCGGGGCAAGACGAAATGGTAATTATGCAACTGTAATTTTATTTTGCAAGGTACAGGGTTTAATAAGGCCAATAACAACATCACTAATATGCTTTTAATAAACAATAGTATATTGATAAATAGCTCAATTAGGCAATAGTTGGAAATGGGATTGATAATTACTGGTTTTTATTGTATAATTGGCAACTCTTCTACATAGCAACAATGAGGAACATGGCGAGGGTAGTCTGCCTGTAGTAAATGGAAATAGTCTACGGAAAAGTTACTCCTATTTTCACCTATTACTATTACTACTAAAATTTATCATTTACGGGAATATACTAGATGATTTTATTCGGCTTCGGAAAGACCCGCTTAAGATCTACAGGCCCTTCCTAAGCTGAATAATATTGCCCAATGAAAGCCAAAATGTAATAAAAATAATGGGGTTTCTATTCTTAACCCTTTTTAGTTTAGGCGACGTCTTTTGTTATCATAGTTACATTTAGAGGATTTTATGAAGCTTAGGAAGGACCTGTGAGAGTTAACCCTTGCTGTACCGATAGGTTGTTTTTTTTAATTTGATGTCGGCTACAGTTAGACGATGTTATGAAGCTTAGGAAGGATCTGGGGTGGTTAAAAGGGTTAATTGAGATCATGTGTAGCGTTTTAATTGAGGTCCTTCCTAAGCTGAATAAAATCGTCTAATTAGGTGCTTTGTTTATATATTTAGTTAATTTATTTGATGTAGCTTTGTAGGCCTATATATCCATTATTAATTTTAGCTTAATTAAAAACAATTGTCATATATTTTATTACATTCGTGTATGATGTATTTATGCATATGAATAAAGATGAATTTATTACAACCTATTTCCCTAACCTTAACCATTCAGTAGTGTAGACACAGGCAACTAGTGCTTGGTAATATATTAAAGGCCAAGGAGAGGTTTTCTTAAATCCCTTCTTCCTCATGTTTAGCCCCATTAATTTTGAGATTACAAAATGTTCGCCCCATTAGTTTGGCGATTTTAAGACCTTTCGCCCCATTCATTTGCCAATATTAAGACCTTTCGTGCCATTTAGGTGTCTATTTTTCTTGGCGAGCGATAGCTAGTCTATAATTTATGAGGGTTTCGGATGGTAGCTTACATTTCTCTACCGAAAAACGTAAAGAATAACATACTCTTTCAACTATGGGGGAGGCACTCGCTATAGGTAGTTCTGCCTTTTGTCTCCCTCAATCACATAGAAAAAAAAATACAATGATATGTAAACAATAAAAGTATAATTTTGTCAATATATTTAATTTATGGTTAGTGTACATTCAAACTGAGAACAGTTTGTTTAATATGGTATACCTATACATAGAAATGAATAAGTTAGTGTCCCCAAAATGGCGACCGGATGAGAAGTTGTCCGATTTCTCCCGTCATCGAAGGGGGGGAGGGGGAGGGGGGGGTGAGAAGGGGGGTTGGGGGGGGGTGAGAAGGGGGGCTGGGGGGGGGGGGGGATGGATGTCTCTCCTTGTAACTCGAGACAAGGGCTGAGTGGAGGCAGGTTCTAGAGCCCAAGGGAGGCAGGTTAGATCGCTGCTCTCCCACTCTCTACGTTTTTTTTTTTTTTTACTTGATATCAGCTTCATTTAGACGATGTTATGAGGCTTAGGAAGGCTATGTGGCAGCTAAAAGGATTAAGTGACATATTTCGTAGCCTTTGAATAGATAGACGTCCTTCCTCAGCTGAATAGAATCGTCTAATAGTTTCCAGAATATTATGAAAAGGCCCTCTATAATCGCATACATCACATTAAGCTATAGTAGTATACAGATAGCCCATAAGAAACTCCTATTCACACCTCTATTGAATTATAACGTCTCTACATTATAGGGCGATTCCTTCGTGGCCATCCCCTCGGGGATCTAGGCGTTCATGGGGGGATCGAGGGCTCTAATGCGTGGCAAAAACAAATACGTTTTTTTTTTTTTAGGACACGAGAGCATTGATAAAGCTTAATTAAGTTCACTTGGCATAGGAACTCTCTCTCTTTCTCTCTCTCTCTCTCTCTCTCTGTGAAGTAAATACGACGACAACCATTAAATATTCACAAAATATGTATGTTAGAATTGTCAAACTTATACCAAAAGATAGAGGATACAAATACGCATAATTTATATTAAGTAAATGTTATTCAGAAATGTATAGTTAGGGAGATATTGACAATTTTGTGAGTGAAATTCTCGATCATCTGTCACCCAATAGTTGCCATCAACCACCAGCAATACAACCGAGGTTATATAAACTCGCAATTTTCGCCTGAATCGATCATTTTGTTCCCGGTCGTCCAGCTTCAAGGAGGTAAGTCTAGTGTGCTCCCATTTTCCCCCATTGTTTCTCCTGAAAATAGAATAAATTAAGGTGTAATAGCTAAATAACGTGACTTATTTACCACCAGACCCGAATTTGTGGACAAGAGCTTGTCGTTTTCCCATAATACTTCATACGTTTGCATTAAATAAGGCCAGAAATGTGATGGAAAAAGCCGGCAGGTTTGACGAACATTCTGGAAGCCGGCACTTGATTGTTCGCTCAGTTCTACCTCCTTAACCCTTTCAATAAAACCATATGTCTCAATAGTATGGCGATCACTAGTAGATTTGATTCATTTAGGAAGAAATTGAGATCCAGATTATAAATTGATGGCATAAACTTAGGCTATATTCCCATGTGACTTTTCTAAACGGAATTGGGCTAAGTATTTTTTAACCTGAATATAATTTATAATTGATTAATTACCTATTAACCCACGAGTGATAAATGCCTTAATGATAACATGGAGGATTTAGTTAGAATATTTGAATCGGATTTTGAAAACCTAGGCAAACTAGCGAATCGAAGCCGGCTGACTGGACGCCTTGTGGTTATTTATCATTAAGGGAAGAGGGTAGTTTTTATGGAACCCCTTCTCCCTCATGTTTAGCCCCATTGCTTTTGAGAAACGTTTGCCCCATTAGTTTGGAAATTTGAAGAACTTTCGCTTTTTTTTCAATATTAAGACCTTTCGTGCTATTTAGGTGTCAATTTCTTTCCTGGCACGCGAGAGCAAGTCTGTAATTTAAGAGGAATCGACCTTCGGCCGTGACATTTTTCTACCGAAAAATTTACAAATAAATCTTGAAAGGGGGTATAGGGAGTGTACTTTTAAGCTTGGAGGTCTAGCGAGGAAAATAAAATCTGAATGAATATAATAAATTAATAGGTTAACAAAATAGCCACTGTCCCCTTAACCCTTTGAACATTGACCTATTGAGTTTCTTCTGGCTATCGTTACAAGATTTTATATAGTTTCAAAAGGGCCTCCAGCAATTAACAGGCTTCTAATTATCTCTTAACCCTTTTTACTACCACATGTCCTTCTTAAACTGCACAAAATCTACATTATATAGAAACATGAAAGTGTTAGGACTCTGCTTGATCCACTTACCCATATGCGATCATTAATAACATTGCATTAATCAGTCAACACGTGCTTTAGTTAAAATGATAGATATAGTGTTAATATAGTTCAGTGAAATGCTAGATAATCAACAAACAAGGCAGTAATTGGGGGCTGGTAACATGTCGGCCAACCTCCGCCATTTTGGTAACCAGTAGGGTGGTGATCCTCTCTTTACACTCCAATATATCCATAGATTCCACACCCATAACACACATTCGGTAATACTGGTACAGGATGTATTATAGTTTACTACACCCATAACACACATTCGGTAATACTGGTACAGGATGTATTACATTACTACACCCATAACACACATTCGTAATACTGGTACAGGATGTATTATAGTTTACTACACCCATAACACACATTCGGTAATACTGGTACAGGATGTATTATAGTTTACTACAGCCATAACACACATTCGGTAATACTGGTACAGGATGTATTATAGTTTACTACACCCATAACACACATTCGGTAATACTGGTACAGGATGTATTATAGTTTACTACACCCATAACACACATTCGGTAATACTGGTACAGGATGTATTATAGTTTACTACACCCATAACACACATTCGGTAATACTGGTACAGGATGTATTATAGTTTACTACACCCATAACACATTCGGTAATACTGGTACAGGATGTATTATAGTTTACTACACCCATAACACACATTCGGTAATACTGGTACAGGATGTATTATAGTTTACTACAGCCATAACACACATTCGGTAATACTGGTACATGTATTATAGTTTACTACACCCATAACACACATTCGGTAATACTGGTACAGGATGTATTATAGTTTACTACACCCATAACACACATTCGGTAATACTGGTACAGGATGTATTATAGTTTACTACACCCATAACACACATTCGGTAATACTGGTACAGGATGTATTATAGTTTACTACACCCATAACACACATTCGGTAATACTGGTACAGGATGTATTATAGTTTACTACACCCATAACACACATTCGGTAATACTGGTACAGGATGTATTATAGTTTACTACACCCATAACACACATTCGGTAATACTGGTACAGGATGTATTATAGTTTACTACACCCATAACACACATTCGGTAATACTGGTACAGGATGTATTATAGTTTACTACACCCATAACACACATCATACTGGTACAGGATATTATAGTTTACTACACCCATAACACACATTCGGTAATACTGGTACAGGATGTATTATAGTTTACTACACCCATAACACACATTCGGTAAATACTGTACAGGATGTATTATAGTTTCCACACCCATAACACACATTCGGTAATACTGGTACAGGATGTATTATAGTTTACTACACCCATAACACACATTCCACACCCATAACACACATTCGGTAATACTGGTACAGGATGTATTATAGTTTACTACACCCATAACACACATTCGGTAATACTGGTACAGGATGTATTATAGTTTACTACACCCATAACACACATTCGGTAATACACAATAGTTTACACATAACACACATTCGGTAATACTGGTACAGGATGTATTATAGTTTACTACAGCCATAACACACATTCGGTAATACTGGTACAGGATGTATTATAGTTTACTACACCCATAACACACATTCGGTAATACTGGTACAGGATGTATTATAGTTTACTACACCCATAACACACATTCGGTAATACTGGTACAGGATGTATTATAGTTTACTCCGTGGATATAATTTACACAAATTAAATATCGCCCCGTTGTGTGATAATTGACAACAAAATGGCGGCCAAGGAAAATGATGGCAGTTCTCTCACAGCGCCTCGAGTAACACATGGCAGGTTATAATATTACAAGGTAAGGCCAGTTTAATTTTGCACCTGGCGGAAAATTAAGTTCCTGTGCCGCTAAATTACCCATGCTTAGCGCCTTCGTTGTGGATTTGCATACTATTAATACCTAGTTATCATAATTAACCCCTGCTGTACCGGCGACCTCTTATAATTAACCCCTGCTGTACCGGCGACCTCTTATAATTAACCCCTGCTGTACCGGCGACCTCTTATAATTAACCCCTGCTGTACCGGCGACCTCTTATAATTAACCCCTGCTGTACCGGCGACCTCTTATAATTAACCCCTGCTGTACCGGCGACCTCTTATAATTAACCCCTGCTGTACCGGCGACCTTATAATTAACCCCTGCTGTACCGGCGACCTCTTATAATTAACCCCTGCTGTACCGGCGACCTCTTATAATTTTATCCAAGCTATATTTAGACGAATCTGTGCAGTGTAAAGAGGATCTGGGGCAGTGAGATAGTTCAAAGCCTATTAATTGATGGAGGCCCTTTTTAAGCTGAATACAATCTTCTAGTAGTAGCCATAAAAAGCTAAACTGACGCACTGGTAATGAAGGGGTTAACCTATTTTGCTTTAACAACTTAATTGTCGAGTAGTGAACATGGGAGCATGACAATTTACCGCTGGCTGAAATATAACCGACTATGGATTACTTCTTCATAGTGCATTTAGCTCTTCCAATCTATCCACTTAGTTGAATGTTGCTAATGTTGGTAAAATTCTAGTTTCACGTACACAGCGACAAAAGGGAGGCGCCGTTGCAAAGGCATAGCTTCCCGACCAACTATGAAGATCAGGGAAATTGCTGGGTAAAAGACGTAATATAATGATAATAAACTACATTAACGACATTAGCCTAACCTAACAACCTTACCTAACCTAACCTAGTATTATGTAATAGCTATGGTGCCGCATATGGGGAGATTTTTTTTTTTTTTTTTTACAGTAGGTATAATTCCTTATAATGCATTTCCGCCGCTTTGGACATATATAGGAATTACGTATGGTATATGACTACTCTAAAGTAGCCATAGAAATTTATGAGTATGCTGTGAAAGCGAAACTAGAATTAAACCCTAATGTTAAACAATTTGTGACTTTAAAGTTTGTTATCGATAATTAATGCCATTTTGAAAGCACTCTATGCTTCTGGATCATAATAATGCTAAGGTTTTTATCATTAACATGCTTAGTTACCAAATCTTCGCTGCATAATCAAGATAGGTACGGTCGCGCTAATAAGTAATATCTCGGCTGTCATTTACTTTGGCTCGCTCTGTGCTGTATTAATGTCTGCCAGATGTTGAATTGGGTGGGTATGTGTAGGAACATGTTTGTATATCTCACTCGATATGAAGACATTAAGCTTAGATAATGCCGATACCAATTATTAATCAAAATATACCTGGTGCCGAGACATGACTTAATAGGCTGATTGTACATGTCAATTTACGGTCACCTAAGAATAACCTTGATAACACCAATATAATGAAAGGGGAAGGTCTAATTTGGTGGTCGATTTTGTCATATTTCTTTTTAGTTTCCTCACTAGACCTCCAAACTTTAAAACACGTCCATTAGATCCCCCTTGAAATAATTTTTTACATTTTTCGATAGAAAAATTTCACGGCTGAAGGCTGGTTCCTGCACAATTACAGGCTCGCTATCGCTCGCCAGGATATAAAATTGACACCTAAATGGCACGAAAGGTCTACATATTGACAAAAATATGGGGCGAAAGGTAAAAAAAAGAAAAATCAAACTAATGGGACAAACTTCTAATATCTGAGAACTAATAGGGCTAAACATGAGGGAGAAGGGGGTCTAGAAAAACTACCTATCTCCCCTTAAGGCTTTATAAAGATACTTTTATCCCTTTGATTCCTAGAGGTCTTTTCTAAACTACATAAATTCGTCCAATGATAGCCAAAATTATTGATTTTAACACCAACCAACTTCACATTTAAACTCAATGCAATCAACAAATACATGTGGCACTCAGAGGACTCGAACCTAGGATACTCGCATCGAAATTCTGCACGGGTCAAAATACATCTTCTAAATATACACAAGATGGTACAAATTTAAGAGACTAAGTTATTTTTGTCGTGTTGTTAGGTTAGGTTAAAAGGCTGTCCGGGGTCTCTTAAATTTTTACCCAAATTATATACTTGGCTGATTGAGATAAATGTTAACAATGTATTTTTGTCTTTTACAGATGTCGAGCGATGATGGAAACCCCAACCAGACCACTCAACCAGTCTACCACCACCACCACCACCACCACCACCACGGCAACAATATCCTTTAATCCTAACCATCCTTTCCCACTGTGTTCTCTGTAAAGGGAAGTTTGATTTTGATTTTGTATATATATATATATATATTATATATATATATATATTTTCGTCCCAAGACCTTTAGTCAAGCTTAAATAAAATGCCTCGAAGACTCCCCTTAGAGATAATTTTGTAAATTTTTCGATAGAAAAATGTACCAGCCGAAATAATAATAATAATAATAATAATAATAATAATAATAATTAATAATAATAATGCCAGTTTCTCATTAATTTCAGGCTCGCTAGCGCTCGCCAGGAAAAAAAATAGATCGCTATATGGCACAGAAGGTCTTTAGTGCCAAACTAGAAGGTGAACTTCTTAGTCTCAAAATAACCTGGGCTAAACATGAGGGAGAAAGGGGCCGGAGCAAACTTCCCTTTAATCCTAACCATCCCCCCCCCCCCCCCTTTCCTTCCATTGTCCTTGTCACCACCTAAACCACCTCCCTTCTACTAACATGTGTACAGACATTACGTTAGATAGGCGGCAAATTAAAGGTAAGATTCTATTTAATACATTTCAGTGTAAATGATATACTTATTGTTTGGCAATAATTTATATAGAAATAAATCTGGTATATATATTTGTTTTTTACATTTACTATAATATTTCCAATAACGTAACATAATGTTTGTATAATGACATATATATATTGAAATATAATATAATTAATCCATGCACTAATCTTTTTCTCCTATCGTCGTTGGCTTCGAATTAGACAAGGTTTCTGGTAGGGATGCTGAGGTGAGGTGGGAAGGGGGGGGGGGGGGGGTAGAGGGGGATAGCTCTAGTTAGTTCAAGGGGTAGGGATAGGTAGGGAGTCTGTTATAGGTTAGTATTGGTTAGGTGTTGCTCTATTCGGTTCGCTGAGTAGGTTGGTTAGAAGCTTAGTTAGTTTGGTTAGTTAGTTAGATATATTTAGTTAGTGTAGGTGTTTGGTGTTTGGTTTGTTTTCTTGTTGGTTGAAATCCGGCCGGTGCATTTCTGGTAGTCTGTTCGTTGGTTGTGAAGGTTGCAGGTTTTCAGATGATGTGGCGGCTTGCAGACCTGATGTGGCGGCTTGCGGACTTGATGTGGCAGCTTGCAGACCTGATGTGGCAGTTTGCAGACCAGCTGTGGCAGATTTGCAGACCGATGTTGTTGCTGGCAGAACGGCGCTCCTGTAATAATTAAATATTTTATCAACAGGCATGATCTGGATGGCCCGACGGAAGAGGAACAACGGTGAAATAAGGTATGCCAGAATCCTGTGACTAATGTAATGTTAAATCTTCCCAACAGGTTAGAGATGGGAGGACCGTCGCGATCTTACCCGACCCTGCCCAACCCAAGACGACCCGATACTCCAGGCATCACGACCACCTTGACTATGGTTGAGATATAATTTTTGTTGTTGTTGCAAACATATTTATGAATTGATAAATATTGAAAATCTGCATTATATCAGAAATATTGGCCTAATTGACCACTTGTGAGTTTGAGGCTTTAAGGAAGTTTGGGCCGTATACAAAGTTATTAAACAGAAATGCAGTGATGTAGGTTTTTGATGGATAGAAAGTACGTGAATTTGGCTTTATGTACTTGTACTTTTGTAGATGTTTAGGTGACAATCACCACGGTCGATCTGGGGATCCGCCGCTAATGAGCTCGTCCTGGAATCTTTAAGACTCTAAATCTTACGATTCTTTACAGGACTGACCATGCCATTTTTATCGGCACTAGCTCAGAGAAGAGTGTTGAGAAGGGGTGTTGAAGAGAGAGGAAGGTGTTGGAGTGGCTTTGTTATGTGTGTTTTAGTCTGTAGACGTCGTCAGGATGTCCCCTGACTGGGTACAAGCATGTGAAACAAGCTAGGACGTACTACCGCACCCACTAAATGTCCGCCGTGGCAGGGATTCGATCCCGGGTCTTTTAGATTCACACGCAAGCGTGCTCACCACTTGACCACCACAGCTACTGTGTTTATATATGCAATACAACTCATATTTTAGCTCGTAATTCTGCTAAATGTCGATATAAAAAACTCCACTTCCTTATAGCTTGAAACTTGCAAGTGGTCAAATCCTTAAGCTGTAATATTAATATTGGATTTTCTAACAGAGAGGAGGGGCCCAGTACAGTTGAGGCTCGGCGGAGGAAGACACTGCTGAAGAGCAACTTAAGAAACCCAAACGGAGCCTTAACCACCTTCACCATCAAACTAGGGTAAGAACACAACAATATTAACCCCTTGAAGCTCCGACACGTTTTAGCAGTTTATTTTGACTATCATTAGACGATTTTGTGCAGCTTAGGAAGGACCTGTGGGTATTAAAAGGGTAAAGACTATCTCAATCAACCCTCTGACTTCCATATACCCTTCCTAAACTGAATATAATCGTCTAATAGTAGCCAGAAAACAGAACAGAACAGAAACGCGTATTGGAGCTTGAAAGGGTTAATAGGGTTAATGGCTAATGGTTTATTTATTGGTACATAGATTTAATTATTTTTAAATTTGTTTCCTCCCTAGGCATCCGTCAAGCTTAAAAAACATCCCCAAGATCCCCCTTAGACAAATTTGTAAACTTTTCGGTAGAAAATTGTCCAGGCCGAAGGCCGGTTCCTCCTACATCACAGACTTGGTATCACTCGCCAGGAAAATTAGTCAATTAAATAGCATGAAAGGTCTTGATAATGACACAAATAGGTCGAAAGGTCTTAAAATCGCCAAAGTAATGGGCTGAACGTCTTATAATCGGCAAAGTAATGGGGCTAAACATCAAGGGGGACCAGAAAAATGACCCATCTCTCCTTAACAATATTAAAAGTTTAGGTTACCATGTGTATAGTCGTCTCTAAGTTCCCTTACCCTATCCCATATACAGTACAGTGCTGTTACTACTACTGCTGTATTCATTATATTATCAGCACCTATTTTTTAAGTTGTTTATTTAGAGTTTGGACCTCTTTAACAAATTCTGGTGTTCCATATACTGTATTAATACTAAAACACAGGGTTCATTACAAATACCTTATTTGTATTCAGAAATAGTTCTCTCAATCTCATAATTAACTTTCCAAAATTAGTTTAATGCCCACAGCTCACTCAAATACAACTGCAGAGGTTGAAGTAACTAAACAAAGTTTCTAAACACCCCTGATGGTCACAAAGGCTTTTAAGTATCCCAGAAAGGGCGCAAATCGCGTCCTGTGCGTGAAAGGTTTAATACTAATATTGTGGAATTTAGTCACTGGATGGTCTATTTTTACTAGAAATAATAAACTTTGAACTTCTATAGGTAGGACACAACTTAGGATCATGTGACTGAAATGGCTTCAAACTCAGTGTGTCCAGGCATTTTGGCTCGAACGTCCCTTGATTTTGCCCGTCACTCTTTCAACTCTGGGGGGAGGCACTCGATACAGGCAGTTCTGCTTTTTGTCTCCCTCACTCGCATAGAAAATAAAATCATGAAGGGTCAATAACAGTTCCGGCCACTGTATTACAATCTCCCCCCTTCTTTAACAAATTCAGAAGTATATATTCATAAACTAAACTGCAGATAATTTCAATAATAAAGGTTAAGGCCTTTGATATTGATATTGATATTGATTTGGTATTGATAAATACGCTCAAAGATAACCGTATTAAAGATAAAGTCATGTCCACTTTAAATTATTCCTCTAAAATTTTAGACAAAATTAATGTTAAGTCTTATTAATTCAAAGAAAGTTAAGTCCATGTTACCAGATGGTTGTAAAGATTTCAAACCATTAATAGTGTATTCATATGAACGACCTGTTGGGTCTATTATTTGTAATTATAATAAAGTTTTAGGAAATCTTTCAGATAATGATATTTTCAATAATAATAAATGCGTGTGTGAAAGAGTCATGGATATGCCAGCTAGCAGACGTGATGCACTAGCAAAGTTCATTTATAGTCCGATATGTCACATATTAACAGGTGATGTAGAACTAGTTAAACATTTTGCAAACGACAAATTAGCGGAGCTATGTCGTAAAGGGTTTAAATTTAGAATAGGGAGTAATAAAGTAACATGGGACATAATTTTAAAAGATATTGTTTTTTCAGTCAATAAATTAAAAGATAAATTGTTAAAAATTGCGTGCTGCAATGCAAGAGAACTAGAAGCATGGTCTAAATTATTAATTAAGTTAATTAGAAATAAAATTTTCTCGCTTAAAAATGAATTTAATCTTTCAGATTTTATAGACTATAATTATAATAAGCTTAAAGCTGATTTAATAAATTTACATAAACATTTTGTAATCACTACAGTAGATAAAGCCAGCAATAATTATAGCTTCACATGTAAGAAATTTTATCTTGAAAATATGAAAAAAGAATTAGGTATTAAGGGTAACATATTACGTAAAAATATTTGCGGTAATTCTGTTTATGAAATTCAAAATAATCTGAATATTGATAACTTAATCGATGAACATACCAAGAAAAATATAATATTTGATATTAAACTTTCTGATAAGAACAAGTGCATTGCAAAATTATACATGTTACCTAAATTTCATAAAAGACCTTATAAATATCGCTTTATTGCCGGAGCAAAATTTGCTACCACTAAAACTCTATCAGAACAAGTCGTAAATTGCTTAAAATACATTAAAAGTACTCATAAAAGATATTGTAATACGATCATGAAAAGAACTGGCATTAACTATTATTGGAGTGTTGACAATTCGTTAGAAGTTATTGATAAAATAAATACCATGCCGAAAGTTACCTCGGTACATAGCTTCGACTTTTCAACTTTGTATACCAATTTGCCTTTAGATTTAGTATATTCAGAGCTTTGCTTTATTATAGATTTGCACTTTGACAGGTTCGTTAGGAATGGTAATTATTTCATAAATGTTTATACATATTTTAATAATGCATCACTTAGCTCTACTCCCACTAGTTCTGTATATTTTGATAGAACTAAACTTAAAGATGCCCTTAAATTCCTCCTTTTCAATACTTATGTTAGATTCGGGCCGTACATTTTCAAACAAATATTAGGAATTCCTATGGGTGGAAATGCTAGCCCTTTAATTGCAGACTTATTCTTGCTTGCTTTAGAATTTAAATATATAAAAGACTTAGTTGACAGTAGCAAGAAAAATAAAATTCCAGAAAAATTAGCACTTGCTAAACTGTTAAGTAATAATAGTAGATATATTGATGATATTCTTGTTTGCAATTTGTTAAATTTTAATCAAGTTGCTAAACTTATTTACCCTAATTCTATTCCCCTCACACAATGTAACGTAAATTATAAAGTTGAAAATTTTCTTGATATAATATAGAGATTGTTAATGAACAGTGCATACTTAAAGTATATCACAAAGTTGATGATTTTAATTTTAACGTAATAAACTTTCCTTTCCCTAGTAGTAATATCGATAGTAAAATCACTTATAACTGTTTTTATTCCCAATTAATAAGATTTTGTAAAATCTGCACTAAAGTAGATGACTTTTGGGCTAGAGCTAGGTTACTATACAGACTCTTAGTGGACAGAGGTTTTGAGGCAAGTAAATTGTTCCATAAATTTAATCTTTTTAGGGTCAATTATTGTGACTGTATTCTAAAATTTGACATCAATAATTTTAATCAAGCATTTTTAACTTGAAGTTTCTTGTATAACCTCTGCTTACTTTTTGTCTGTATTTATTGTTTATCTTTTTCTTTTTCTTTTTCTATTATTATTATTATTAATATTAATATTGATATTGATGATTTTTTAAATTTATTGTTCTTGTTAAAAGAGTACTCTTTGTTTAAATCTGTTGTTACTTCATATTTTGTAATTATTTGTCTTTATATTATATGTATTCATTGTCGATAGTATCAATTGCTTACTTTTGCGATTCCTTAGTTTATTTGTGCTATAAATGTAGGTTATTTGTAGGGTAGTTATTGATAGGGGTCACTTGAGGCATGCTATGCTTACAGGTACCTACCCGATAGCACTATCGTTAGTGAGTGCTGTACTGTATTTTATATATTATTTTGTAATAGTATAGATATCTTATCAATATTTGTATTTTGTACTATTTTAATGTCTTGTCATGTTGCAAATTTGATTTTAAATAATATTTTGACATTTAACATATAGTTTCTTTATTCATGCAGAGTTTAGTAAAATTTGCCAGAACGTCCCGGACTTCCCAAACTTGACTACTTCCTTTAACGTGACGATAGTGCGTTGTTATATGTGCGATTAGTTTGCTTGGGAAACAGATTAACTTGCTCATGTAGTAATGTACACCCTATGTGGTGGATTGTGTTCTTTTATTTAATAATTTTCATTTTAGTAAACGTTGTTTCCACATAGCGATTTTGATAATTTAATTTGACTTTATATTGTCCTTGTCCCAATTTTGGTTTGTTTAGTTTGCAAGTTTTACATTTTAATTGATACCCCTTATAACTGCAGGCTTATGTATGGTTACCAAAACCTGAACCTTGGACAATACGATAGAGGGCTGACTAGTTGCTCAACATCACAGGTTAAGGGAAGGTTTTGAGTTTGCTCCCTAGACCTCCATCAAGACCCCCCTTCGAGATAAATGTGTAAATTTTTCGGTAGAAAAATATCCCCGGTCGAATGCAGTTTCTAACAAAATGACAGGCTTGCTATCGTTCGCGAGGAAAAATTAGATACTTGAATGGCATGACAGGCCTTAATATTGACGCATTGAGCCGAAAGGTCTTGAAATCGTCAAACTAATGGTCGACCGTCATAAAATCTCAAACTGAGCTAAAAGATAATGCATTGGTGGCTTTAGTTATTGACGTTGTACAAATAAATTACTAATACTGACCTAATGTTTCAGATGTGTGGTAGACGTCCAACCTGAGGGAGGGACAACAGACGATGAAGACTGGTGGCCAAACACCTCTCCATCACAACTCTGCACTAGCCATCATATCGGGTCTGTCCCTAAAATGTTTTAATATAATTTTATTATGAAAGCCTATGCAATGTGATATTTTGAAGTTTGTTCTATAAAGTCAGTTGAAATTACTAGACTTAAATTTGAGTTAAAGGCTAGCTATGGATGTTAAATTAATGTTTGGTGCCCTTTTTGCCTGAAGAATAATTATCCTGGAGTACACACAGGCGGCTGACTCCTGCCTTAGTGGACTTAGGCCTTTGTAAGACCTAAATACCGGTACCAAACTTTATGCCATATCCCCCAAAGTATGATTAATTTTGATGGTTTCACTTTGCGAGTGGTCGATGATACCCTATAATCCTAAAATATTAAATCATTTGTATGCAGAAGTGCGGGGAATTTCGATGTGAGTATCCTAGGTTCGAGTCCTTGGAGTGCCACATGTATTTGTTGATTTAATTGAGTTTAGAGGTGAAGTTGGTTGGTGGAAAAACAACTTAATAAATCATAATTCTTAAGATGGGATTTGGCGACTTTCAGTTCAATTATTATCATGGCACATAAGCTAAGCTATTTTGAAATATGTGCATCCTGTAATTTCGAAGCTAGTTTGTATAACTTTAAATTAGTCAAACTTCTGGTCAGATTAAACTATTTTAAGATAATAATAATGATCATGATAATAATAATAATCATCATCAAAATAATAATAAAAATATACTTTGCCTATATTGGCCTAAGAACTTGAACAAATATTTGGTTGAAGTGACCAGTTTAGTCATGCCTAATAAACTTCAAAATATTTCATAGACTATCATAAGTGGTGGACAGGGTATAGGCAGCAGCTTTATCTAACCAATTTTAAGTATTTCCTACAAATGGCAACACTGATGTTTATTAAGTTATCATGAAACTGATCCTTCCCAAACTGAGATCTGTGGCAGTGGGTGACTGGTGAAAATTAACTAAATTAACTAGACTCGGTTCCCTATAGGTAGGCAGAGATTTTTCTTAAGTAATTGTTTAGTTTTAATACACCATATTTTCATATATGATCAATGCTCCAACCAGATAATTGTAATCCGCTTTGGAAGAACCACTGGGAATGAAAGGTCCAACACAGTACTTAAACTAAACCTCTATCTATGCCAGGCCTTTCCTAAGTTGAAAAAGTCCCGAGGTAGCAAAAATATAACCGAATTTATTTGAAAGAACAAGTTTCCGTATGATCAGGTAAACAAAATTATTCTGGCTTTCAAGAGACTCTATAGAGCAGTTAAGGACCACAAGGAATCAATGGGGTACACATTATATCTACCTTTATAATCCAACAGGTCCTTCCTAAACTGAGTAAAATTGTCTATGGGTACCCATAATAAAGTAAATAATCATAGTGACAGTATAACCATAAACAATATTACTGACAGGTATTGTCTATGGTTCGACAGTATAACCATAAACAATATTACTGACAGGTATTTACTAAACTCGGGGAACCAAAAGAGCTTAACATTATCCAAATTAACACTCAAACTCTGACAGCTTCTTTTTTAAGTTAACTAAAATCGTCTGGAGGTAGCAATGATGAAAAAAGCATTTGAGTCATCTGCTTAAATGGGTTATGGAATTGGGTAATATTATAATAGATCATGATTAATACTACTGAATTAAAGTTTTCCACACCTGATTAGTGTTCACATTACGTAGCTCTTCAAAGATCCTGAGAAGTTATGTCTGTTAAAGTAACCTTGAGGAATATTTGCCTTGGCCATCTTGTAGTGGGAGTTTCCCAGGACGGGTCTTGAGTATATCGAGGTTTAAGTGCTTATGTTCTGAGTGTGGTGTCCAGAGTTCGAATCCCGGGAGGGCCATATGCTTTAATTAGTTTATTAAAGTACATTGGGGTTTGTATTTTATAGTAATGTTAAAGAACGGGGTGTTACTTATATCAAAATCGGTTTGATTGACTAGACTATAAACTAAATATTATAGTTGTATATACAGTACAGTAGATAGACCTTCCCTTGGTTATTAGATGTACCTTTATTTCCTTAGATGGGTTAATCATTATTAATATGCTTTCAAAGGGTAACTTATCAGACTGTAATTATTCCTCTATGCATACGTTCTATAAATTCATGTTTGTATTGTAATATCAGTGTTGCCAAATGTACGAATTTCCTTTAGTTCGATCTAGAAAAATGCTGCCAGTTAGTCGAAACCAAAATAGTTCGCCCAAAATCCTGCTCAAATACAGTGCAATTATAAGTTAAACCTTTTCCTTGACAGTCCTCATGTACTTCCAATAGCCTGTGCAACTAGTAAGATTTGTTTCACGTCATAGAAGTGTCGGCGAACTATTTATATTGACTGTACCCTTGTTATTATTAGTATGTAGTCACTTCAGTCTTGGAAGTTAATACAGTAGGTTTTATACTAATATGCAAAACACTGGAGACTAAGAAAATTATAATTGAGATATACTATGAAACTTCATTGTTTTCACTCTTATAATGTGACTAATTGAATTGAATCTATCTTAGTTAACCTGCCGAGACAGATGAACAATTATCATAGACCAGCTTAGAATAAACTCAATATCGGTCTAAAGTAACCCCACGTAAAATACTTTGCAAATTTGTCCTTCACTGGAGAACAATATACTAGGCCTCTAATGTAATTGGTAAAACAGGCTGTTCATATTGTCACTGTACCACTCGTCTCACTGACTAATAAAACACAGGCCATTGTGACTACAAAATAATTACCAAGGGCCATCCAAATTTTGATTTAACGTTAATCCTAGGTGGACTCTGATGTAAGCTTTTAGATGGCCTTGATGAACACCTATGCCTCTTTTTAAGCAGTTATGCCCATGATTCTATCAAAATATCTGCAAATATCAGTGCCCCCATGGCTAAGGACTGTAATTTCATTTATAAGTTGTTGCAATACTTAACGTGAAGCCTACATGCCTAGCTAGACTCGTGATAAATATTAACGTAAATGGTTGTACTGTAAATTGGATTATTTCCTTAGGACTACTCCAAAGGTATTAAAGCCTATTCGTACAACAGATATAACTTTAGACCTATGACTCCTGTCTTTAGAATACTAGCAGTCTTAATGCTTTACTTAAAAGGTCCATTTGATTAGGTAAATATTGATGACCGATAGTAAAGTCTTTGATAAATTTGTTCTACAGCTGGCATAGTTTTGTTTGTAGTGATTAAATCAATGTTTTCAGTAATCACATAAATTCTACAGGATAGTTATATAATCCTGTTTAGAGGAGTGAATTCAAACTTTAACCATTATTCTCCAGTGTTTGCCCAACTCTTGAATACTAGTATCAATAATTGCATTAACAATATGATAAGCACTTTACAGGAATTTGGTATAATTTTAGACTTTACGATCTAATTTAACTAGTTATAATTAGTTTCATTGGTTAATTAGTATTTATATGTAATCTTTCAATGATTTGTTTAGCTTTCATAATTCCATTAATACAGATCTATACTGTAATTGTAAAGTAAAATGTCAATCATAAAGTTGATGCACTGATTTGGAATATATCAAGGAGTGAATGAAGGGTGGCCTACTCTGATGGGCACACTGTTTTATATCTCCTCTTTCTTTCCTTTTCTTAGGGGCCTCTTGTTCCCCTTGACTTATTAATGAAGTTAGGTAGACTGACTGACTTCTTTTTCCCATACAACAATATTTAGTTTTGCTCACCGAATCGTCGCTGTTCGCTGCAATGGTGCCTCTCTCGCTCCACTGTTGAAGGGTCCATTGATGCTGTGGCAGTCGTTGATGTGTGTCCAATAGTCGCTTTGCTCTCGTCTGTCCACATCTTGTTTGAATCCCACCTTTCAACCTGAATAAAGTCATATTCAATAACTAGACTAATCACCATCCACTAATTTATGCTCACACTTCACTACCTACCAACTCAAATGGAATACCTACAACTTCATACTGAATACTCCAGCTCACTCAATATCTCTCCATATATATTCAACACATAAACATCTTCATAAAGACAGAGAATATACCAAACAAATCTTAGTCAAAACAGATCAATTTGTTTGACCAACCATAGCAAGCTCGCTCCTACCTCATCGTTAATTCCTTGTCTGTTGTCGATGTACTCGGTCTGTTGTCACCAGTTCTGCTGTCTGTTGTTGTTGTTGGCGGCCCGTTCTGCTGTCGTTGTCACCCGTTCTGCTGTGCATAGCCTTTTCGGCTGCATCTGCTTTACTCCTACCGTTTGTCCTTCTTGATACTGTCTGCTCATATCCCATACTTGACACCGACGACTTCTTGAGTGCTTCCTGACAATAAAATATACATTACAAATATATTCCTGACTTTTCTTATGTGTGTTTGGGGGCGTGTTGCAGGGAGGGTATTGATGTACCAGGGAAGGAGGGAGGACAATAGATTTAGCCAGAATACAGAATAGAACTAGTGTGCACAATAGAACAGAATAGAACAAACTAGGGCTGAAGGGAAGGTCTATCTGGAATGGGGATAGGATGAACTACCAGGGAAGGGAAAAGGAAAAACTCGTAGCGGGTGTGGAATGGTTATATAGGAGACTGAACAAAAAATATTAATATATAACAAAAAAATAGAACCCCCCACCCTCCCGAGTCTTCCCCCCCCCCCCCCAGGACCCCCATCCTACCCCTGGTACCCCCCACCCAACCCCTGGGTCCCCCTCAGGACCACCCCCCCTCTACCCCCTCAGGACCACCACCCTCTACCCCCTCAGGCCCCCCCCCCCCCCCCTCTACCCCCTTAGGACCCCCCTCCCCCCTCCCCCTTAGGACCCCCCCCCCTCTACCCCTTAGGACCCCCCTCCCCCCTCAGGAGCACCCCCCTTAGGAACCCCACCTCGACCCCCCCTCAGGACCCTCCCCCCCCCTTTACCCCCCTCAGGACCCCGCACCCCCCCCTTGAAACTCCTGTATTTCTGGTGCCTCAATATTTTTATCTTTTTACAGATGTGATGTGTTGCTGCGACCAGACTGAGGACCCTGGACCAATGGACAACGCTACCTTAATAAAAATAAAAAAATAAATATTTGAGTCTTGACTATTGATTCCAACCTGTTGATGTAATCCAATATTGTAGATAAATCATATATATTTCTGATGGTTATTCATATTAACTTTGAATGCAAAAAATTAAACTAATTATTATTGTAATCCAATATCGCAGAAATATTTTTGGATAACGATTACTGAAATTAAACTGAAATCAATAAGAATAGCAAAGCCAATTAAACTAATATTAAAGGCTTAAAATCCAACTTAAATTAATTAATCTTCATTTTTGAATGGATAGAACAAACAATTACTACACGCCAATACCCTCGATAAATTGAAAGAAAACTTTACAAATTTGAAATATTGGAATACATTGCCAGATAATAGAAACGGTAAGTTCACGAAACGAACTACAAAATAAAATGTCTGGGTGAGGATGAGGAGGGATGACTTTCAATACCTAATATATCTAGATTCTTGGAGAGGTAGGTAGGAAGAGCTACATGGGTTTGGGATAAGCAGGCAAATAGCAATAGTTACATGGGATAGATTATGATAGTTACATTGGTAGATATACACATGTTACATGGGAAGAATAGATCAGTAGATATATAGTTCAGGAATATATAGCTTAGTGACCCCAGTAATTACATATATACAATAGTTTACAATTACATAAAACATCCTAATAATACTTAAATATATACATTACCTAAAATAACATGAACAGTTCTATGGGATACGGCCAGTAAAAACAAATGCATGGGGATACGAGAGATTGAATCCTAATTTGCACATGGCTCCAGTCACATCACTTTAGGATATCAATTAACTTTGACATAGGCGATACTTTGATAGACAACCACAGGTCATATTGAGAACACTGAACACTACCAACACAACAAATATTAGAACACACCAAATCACTGCCAAAACACCAAATCTTAGAACACACCAAATCACTGCCAAAACACCAAATCTTAGAACACATCAAATCACTGCCAAAACACCAAATGCCACTGTCAACACACCAAATGCCACTGTCAACACACAAAGTACACTACCAACAGACTTAATTTCACTGCCAACACTTCAAATAACCCAATTCAACTCATTTCACTGCCAACACATATGCTTATTTATTGTACATAGCTCCAGTTGCATTATACCTTCAATGATTAAATTAACCAACACCTATACACCACTAGGCCAACACCACGTAATTACCAAGACCACTGAATACTGCCAACACACTTAATCACACTGCCAACATTTAGATTCGATGATTGTCAACTCTTATCTCTGCCAACAATCTACTCTACTTTGCCAACAGTCGTACACACTTTTAATTGGCATATAACTACCTTACCCTAATTTGACCGCACACTTTTAACACCTAAACATACACTTACTCAAATAATGAATATATCACTACCCTACGTTCATCACGTACTCTGCCAGCATTCACAAATATCACGCTTCCAATACACACTAATCACAATGCCACCCGACTTTCTCATTTTGCCAACATCCCTACTCCACTTAACACTACTACATCACACCACACACCACAGGAAGAAAAACTTGCAATCATTCGGAACCCCAACCTCTCCCCAAAAGCTGGCCACTATACATAAGCTAGTGTCAAAATTATTGAACACTACTTCATAAACAGAATAGGCTAGAATTAGGCTATAAACTAGTAGATAGTTAACATTATTATTATAACACCGGCTTACCTCAGTACTGCCTGGTGGGAGAGGGAGATAGTCCAGGTGTAGACATGTTAACTTGGCTGATGAACTAGATTGAACCCGAGAAGAATTATATATAGACAGCACACTTAAGAACATTGAACAAAATATAAAAGTATTAACAGCTTGGCTATTAAACAAAAGTTAAACTGAAATCAATGATTAAGAATTATAAAAAATGCCAACTGCATTGCCAATGAAACTATATTGTAAGCTTAAAATCCAAAATTAAATCTATATGAAAAATTCCCGAAAGCCCAATGGTTATTGGAAAATGAATAATTATAAAGATGTACTTAAAGAAAATTACTGTACATATAAATATTGGGCAAATAATGTAGTGAACCAGTTATACTATGGTCACAAAGCCAAGTTCGGTATAAAGTACTTTTGGTACGTAATATAAAAGCAAAACTTTGTTAATTTGTTATAAGATATATAAAACCAGTAAGGGTAATACAAAAATAACTAAGTATTTAAAGTATATGATTTTTGTAAGATAATATACAAATGTATGTCCGACTCTGATCAATGAAATACTAAGTCTATATATTCTTTTTAATATCCATTATATTTTTGTTTGTCCTGTTATTTAAAGTTTATATACTGTATGTACAGTGTTTTGTAAGATATTATACAAATGTATGTCTGACTGATCAATAAAATACTAAGTCTATATATTCTTTTTAATATCCATTAAAAAAAAATTCTGTTATTACATGTTCATTATATTTTTAAGTTATATATAATTATTACTAAGTTATTCAAGTATAGTTTTTCTAAGTTCTTTTCATATTCAATATATTTTCTAAGTCCATATATTGGAACTTAAATTATAATTGAGAACTATTTTTGTCTAAGTTCTCTTCATATTCAGTATATTTTCTGAGTTCTCTTATGTGTATAGTTTCATATTTTATTTATTTTTGTTTCTAAGTCCATATATTGGAATTTTATTTATAATTGAGAACTAGAGTTTTTTCCAAGTTAATTGTTTTATTTTATAAGTTCTCTTTTCATTTATTTTTTCTAAGTCCATATATTGGAACTTAATTTATAATTGAGAACTATTTTTCTAAGTTTTTATCAGTTATAAAAGTCATAGCTTATAATATAGTGATCAATAAAAGATAGAAGTTTTTTTTTTTTTTTTTTATTAAGTAAAGTTCGCGTGACAAAGACGATATATAACAATATTATATCAAGTGAAGTTAATAGCAATACAGAGTTATGAATTCAAGTGATAGAATATATCATAAGTTACATTTAAGGCAAATACAATCATTATTGAAATTAAAGCAAAGCAAAATATTGAAGCTGAAGGAGGGAACCAACTCGGGGGAGAGGGGACATCATCAAAGCAACAAAACTGTGAAGTAATAAGAAAAATAGCAAAGATTAGAGTAAAGGTAATAAAACCTATCTCATCTGAAAGGGAAAAATAGATTAGCCTAACCTAACACACACCATTCATACCATGCAACTACGACTACATACTACGACTACATACTACGACTACTAACTACGACTACATACTACGACTACATACTACGACTACTTACTACGACTACATACTACGACTACATACTACGACTACTTACTACGACTACATACTACGACTACATACTACGACTACTTACTACGACTACATACTACGACTACTTACTACGACTACATACTACGACTACATACTACGACTACATACTACGACTACGAACTACGACTACGAACTACGACTACTCCTAACCTACCCTCCACTCCTAACCTAACCACCACCACTACGACTACATACTACGACTACAACTAACTACTACTAACTACTACTAACTACAAACAAAACACAACTATCACTCCCCTTGAATCGTAGTGGTGTGGGCAGTCTCTAGCAGCGGCGGTAGAGTCCTAAGGCAGCAACCGGCAGAGTCAGCAGAGTCCACAGGCAGCAGAGTCCACGGGCAGCCACCCCAATCCTGAAAAACAAGAAACAAAACATTAATTTGGGCAATAGATTGACAAGCGCTGAGATCATATATAATCAATTAAACAATACTATGTTCACGACAAGTAGGCCAGTAATTAGTTTTGTCTTTGAATGTTCAACAGTTACATTAACATATGGAAATAAGATACTAATTATTCAGCGACGATTATGATGCATATTTCTAGTAAACTTTTTAACTTTCAAATTGTGGAAATAAAAACTGATTATTGGCCTATGTGTCATGCACAGAGTATAATGAGTTGGGCAGTAACTCACCCCAGACAGTTCGTAGGTTGTGGTGGCAGAGTCCATAGTTAGGGGATGGTGTTGGTAGCTTGTGGTGTGTTGGTAGAGTCCATAGTTGTTGGCAGTCTCGTAGAGCTGGCAGAGTTCACAAGCAGATCCTGAAAACAAGAAAAAATACATTAATTTGGGCAATAGATTACCAAGATGAGAGCTCACATAAATCACAAAAACAAGTAGTATTTTTCACAAATGGACTGTTTTTCAGTAATGCGAGGTAAGCAACGAAATACGATGGTATTATCAAGCATCAATAATGAAAGGAATAGTTATAAACTTTCTGATTATGTCTAATTATCAATAATATTGCGGGATATGTTAACAGTACAAAAGAACCGAGTTGCATTTAAACATCTCTTCTGAACTGGGTTGTATAGAAAACGGTAGTGCGCGCGTTGGTCCTGGGGCTGGCTGGCTGCCTGAGTCACCCAAAAACGCCTAAAACGCCCGAAATCACCACGCCCAAAATAACGCTACAGCATTCTAACCTACACCAATGGATTATGTCTAATTATCAAAAATATTGCGGGATATGTTAACAGTACAAAAGAACCGAGTTGCATTTAAACATCTCTTCTGAACTGGGTTGTATAGAAAACGGTAGTGCGCGCGTTGGTCCTGGGGCTGGCTGGCTGCCTGAGTCACCCAAAAACGCCTAAAACGCCCGAAATCACCACGCCCAAAATAACGCTACAGCATTCTAACCTACACCAATGGATTTACCGCATCATTTTAGACTTTCTTTGTACTTTTTTCTTTGCTGGACTTGTGTCAGATTCTCCAAATTCGCCTCCCCTGAGCCAAGAATCGAAATTTTCAGTCACAAATTTGAAAGTCCATTAACTTTTGCAATTTTCGAGTTACAAGGCTGAGACTTTGACAATGAGTAGTTCTAGTTGTTCAGAGAAATGCACTTTCTCAGATTTTTCAATTTGTATTTTGTTCGAGAGATATGAATAAATTAGTGCAGCTTTACAAATGAAACGTGAACTATACGTAAATGTGGTTGAAAGCAGTTGTTCCTTCACACAATTATGCACTTAATTATATATTCCGTTCTATATGGAAATTCACAACAGTAAGAAACTGTAATAACAACTGAATAATGTAGATATTGAAGTACTTGGTGATCCACGCACTCTGGCTGCCTGGTGCAAAGTCCAGCTAAAATCGCCCTAATTCACCACGCTCAAATTAACCTACACTTTTCTAACTTATGCCATTCGATTTACCGCATAATTTAACCCTTTCATTAAACGTTTTTTATATACAACTTGTCACAGGTTTTCTCTATCCATATTCGTAAGTCCACAAATCGCACTTTTTTCAACAAGTCAGAATTCTTATACAATAATCTTGATCTCTGACCTCTCTGTAACTCAAAAGGGCCTAGAGCAAACTGACTGTAATTATCCACACACCTATTTCTTGGTGGACTCTTCCCAAATGATAGAAACGTCAGCCCGATTGCTTTCATTAATTTCGAGTTATAAGCAGTTAACCCTTTCAAGCTCCAAAACGCATTTCTTTTCTGTGTTCTGGCAATTATTAGACGATGTTCTTCAGATTAGGAAGGGTATGTGGAAGTCAGAGGGTTGATTGAGAGAGTCTTTACCCTTTTAATACCCACAGATCCTTCTTAAGCTGCATAAAATCGTCTAATGATAACCAAAATATACTGCTAAAACGCGTCAGAGCTTCAGAGGTTAAGGGGTCAACATTATTGTCAAGTTCGCTGGCGCTACCTATATTTGTATATGTGTCTTGATAGCGTAATGCATAGTCCGCGGAATTTCGATGTGAGTATCCTGGGTTCCAGTCCTCGGAGTGCCACATGTATTTGTTGACTTCATTAATTGAGTTTAGATGTAAAAAACATAATAATATTTCCTATTTCTCGTACTTGTTGAACATTCAATTTGTGAAAAAGAAACTCATTATTGGCCTACTTGTCGTGAACAGAGTATATAACTATATATATTGTAATAAATTAAGCAGTAACTCACCCCAGGCAGTTGGTAGGTTGGGATGTGTTGGCAGTTGGTAGGTTGGGATGTGTTGGCAGAGTCCATTATCTCGCAGTGTTGGCAGTTGGGTAGAGTTGGCAGGCAACAACTCAAATCCTGAAAAAAGAGAAGAATAAAAATAATTAATACTCGATTAGAATATTCGACTACGAAATAGTTAATAGTACCGGTTCTAAATATTAGTAATAAGAACTATTAATCACTAAAATACGCGACTGAGAAACATTAACAAAACTACGGATCTTCAAAATTAATTGAATAAAGACTAACCCTTTCACGCATATGACGCGATGTTGAGCCTATTGGGGATACTTTAAAGCCTTTGTTACCATCAGGGGTATTTAGAAACCTTTAGTTTAGTTACTTCAACCTCTGTAGTTGTCTTTGAGTTAGCTGTGGGCAGAAAACTAATTTTGGAGAGGTAATTATAAGAGAGAGGACTCAAATTTGTATTGCTAATCTGGCAACCTCTGCGTCATAAATGCGTGAAAGTATTTACAAACTGCAGGATATGTTGACAGTACAAAGAACCGAGTTGCATATAAATGTCTCTGCTGAACTGGGCTGTATAGAAAACGGTAGCGCGCGCATTGGTCGAGGGGCTGGCTGCCTGAGTCGCCTAAAACGCCCGAAATTACCACGCCCAAAATAACGCTACAGTATTCTAACCTACACCAATGGATTTACCGCATCATTTTAAACTTTCTGTGTATACTTTTTTCTTTGCTGGACTTGTGTTAGTTTCTCTATATTTGCTTCCCCTGAGCCAAGAATCGAAATTTTCAGTCACAAATTTGAAAGTCCAGTAACTTTTGTAGTTTTTGAGTTACAAGGTTGAGACTTTGACAATAAGTAGCTCCATTTATTTAGAGAAATTAGTTTTCTCAGATTTTTAAATTTTTGAGTTTTACGAAAGATATGAATTAATTAGTGCTGCTCTATTCATAAAACGTCAAGTATAAGTAAATGTAGTTGAAATGATCTGTTCTTTCACACAATTATACATTCATTTATTTATTCAGTTTTACATGAATGCTTAAAAACTATTAGAAACTCGAGTAATAACT